>JAJJID010000140.1:0-85538 GCA_022204955.1 Macrophomina pseudophaseolina
GCACGCTGTATTGAGTAGGTCTTACGTGAGCCGGGAGATCGGACAGGCTCGACGTTGTCGGCCGGCGCGCGGTGCAGACGCGACGCGTATCTGCGAAAATGCTTGAAGTCGGCCCCAGAAATAGCAAGCACACATATGCGGGATTAGAAGCGTTCGTACGGGTGTGGAATCTAGAAATTGATGGCCTTTACGTTCGGATGAAAGCTTTAATTCTTCACAGTAGGGGGAGGTTGCAATGCTTCCGACGCTGACTTTGCAGAAAGACCACGAAGAATGCTATGGTAGCATGAAGATGAATGTCCGAAGTGCATGCTGGACGATTATAAGACCTAGTCTTGTCCAGACTGTCCTTCACTGGGCTTTTAGATCCTGACCCCATGAGCGCGTGGCCGCGTAGTGCATGAATAAATAACAGTGTCTTCGACGCCTGAAGATAAGACTCTACAAGTACAGCATCAGATCGCCACGGGATGGCAAATGCTTATCAGGAGAACATATGCATCGTTCGGTAGTTCACTCCGGCTAGGACAAGTGGACCAGCAGGTATGCAAATACGAGACGATATAGGTATTCGATAAGGTTTAGAGAATGATGCAGGGGTTGCGTACAGAGTTAGGAGAGTATTTGAAAAGCGGCGAGAAGGTCTTGTCTACTTAATACGGCCTGAAGGTTTCAATGCGAAGCATTGGAATTGCTGTCTGGTCTGGATCAGGTTTTCACCGCGCTGGTTTGGTTGCCGTATTTCCGGCGTAAGCTTCGGCTCGTAGCGAGTCCTATAAACTTACACACAACTGCACTGTCAACAGACAATCCACAGCTTGGCAGAGACAATAGCGCAAAGCACCTTAGAGTGAATAGGGCAGCTGAGCGATGCTGCCATACAATTTGGCTGCATCAGCCGCATGCTTGTCCACACAGTTCGTAACTTGCCAATTGCTTTTGATTGTGCGTGGTTCAGTTGGCTGCCGCGGTCAGGTAGCTGCACCTCTGCCCCCCACAGCCATCTTGTGTTGGCTAGTGGCCTTGGCCTTGCTTGTCTTTGATATATTACTGCGGGGCTTTTTGATAGCTTCGCATGGCTTGTTCTTGGCATAGGATTCGTTGAAGTCTGCGAAGGTTCGTTCGGTTTTTGCTCGACGAATCCGGTTTCGGACGTTGAAAGCAAGTGTATCGGCTTGGAAGAACGCAAGGAACGTGACAGATTTGAGTTTGCGATCGTACCGAAGAATGGGATGTAACGGCGTTGTCTACCAGGATTGAGACAGGGCGACCTCGGGTTGCTTTTCGTTCAAGGCAGCCAGTGCGGTTTACGAGTGCAGCATCTGACCGTAAGGTTATTAGAGCATATTGGTTGCCTCCCTTGAACTCACAGAACTTCAAATTCCAGGCTTCAAGACTTGGCCCAACATCGGACCGTGGGTAGCGATAAGCCTTGTAGAAAAACCAACAAAACTCATCCAGCGTCACAGAGACCCGTCGAACATCCGGATTTGGATGTGGAACTGACTCGGATTCGGACGGAACGGTCGCGCGCGACCTGGTTGTCGGGACAGGGTTTGGTGTGGAAGAAGGCAAGATGGATGGGTAAAACTTTCAGAACCAAACACCACAAACCACGGACTCGTGACCAGATTGCGATCTGGACCTGGCCATCTCATCTCAGCTATGACATCAGCGGATCGAGCCATCGCCGGCTTTCCAACAGGGCTGAGCGGGCTAATAGGAGGATTGGGCATAAGATGGCCATCATATGTCGTTCTCCCGGAGGCGTAATTCAGCACGAGCCGCGGGTTTAGAGGCAGCGAGGAGTCGGAGCGGAATTTGCAGGTGCCTAGTGAGGCGGCTAGGCATGGAAGTAAGTTCGAGAAGAGATGAAGAAGGAAAGGCTTAAGCGCTCGGGGAGGAGTGAGCGGGGCCCCTTTCGGCGACTGACGAGCATGGCTCGGGCGGTGATACGACGGAAGGCGACGCGCGGAGCCAGACAAGCGCGCGTACGTGCGCTATTTCCGTAAGCACAAGCTCTGCTGGCGGATACAGATCAACGAATCGCGGTGCCAGCTACAGGAAGGGGAGGCGGGCTCGCTGTGGAGAGACGCATCGGGTGAGAGGAGCGTTAGCAACTCCTTCATTTGGGCCGCGGCGCCTCTTGCACAGAAGCAGGGACCAAAGCCAGCGGCAACCTCAGGCTTCAGCTCGCACTCGGGCACGGGAAAGTGGAGGAAAGTTGGAGGTTCAGTGTGGCACAGGGTGGCCCGGTGAAGAGGTAGTATCGGGCCTTCCGGACGGGGCTGGCAAGATCGCCAGGTTCTCCAGAAGGTGCAGGCGCGAGCGAGCGAACCAGAGAAGGCAAAGACGAGGTATTGCGGGCTCAGTCGCGTAATTGCTCACGAAATGAGACGGGCGCATTCTGCAGGGTAAGGCTTGGAGCTTGGGCCACGGCTGCCAGCAAGGCATGGCTCGTGCAGGATGGAGACGGGACCTTCCCGGCGGATCCAAAACAGGCGTACCGGTGGGGAGCAGGCAGGTGTCGGTGAAGATGCAGGAGGTAGATCCGCGGCGAGGGGGTCGGGGGGTATTGAGCCGGAGCGGGCGGGCGGGCACCAGGGCGAGGCGGAGGGCGAAGGGGAGGCTGGTGGTCATGTTAAGGGCAGAGGGGGCCCGTTTTGATCGGCTGCGATCTGCGCCAAGGCCATCGCCCTAAGCGAGAAGCCTGACCGGCGAGCGCTGCAGAAAGTCCAGGCCGCATCCACGACACCATCCGCCGCGCCCGGGCCCCGCCGCGAAAAAGCATCGATGCAGCTGCGAGGCCGTGCCCGCCGCCGTTGCCGGGATGCCCCCATTCGCGCGTCGACTCTGCGCGCCAGCCTCAGCGCCCTCGGCGCCAGTCCTTCGCTGCGTCCTCGACGACTGCCATGCGCGCGCCTCACTCTGCCAGCCGCTGTACCCCTCGGGCAAATGACCAGCTCTGGCCTTCAGCCCAACCCGGCACCGTTGACTAGCATTCCCGTACCTGCAGCAACGTCGTTCCCGCCGTCGCGCCCCATAGCTGACGGCATCCCGCCAAGCCCATGAGTCGCCCGGCCCCGAACACGCTGTTCTGGTGGAGAGCACACGCGCGCTCGTGCCGTTAATCATGCATTTGCGCCATCTTCCCTGCCAAACATCGCTACTTACTTGCATATAGTAGAAGCTGCTGCTGCTGTCGCCTGCCTGTCTGCCTGTCTCGCTCACCCTGCGCCGCCTCTTCCCACAACTCCTCCGGCTAATGTTTTCTGTTTCGTCTTGATACCCCCCCCCCTTTCGGTCTTCCACAGCCTGGCGCATTTAGGTCGATGCGCGCCTGTCAAGTAATCCTGCTGCCGACACCATTGTACCGCCTAACCTCTAATCTGCCGTCTCCGAATGTCGCCCGCTCGCAACAAACTGCAGAAGGACCGGACCCACAGCTCCAAGAGCTCGAGCGAAAATGACTCGCCTACTCGGCATCACCGCACCCAGTCTGACGTCCCGCAAACCCCGCACTCTCAGGAGAACCGCTGGAAGAGGAAATCCAGGGACTCGCGTGGCCGTTCTAATTCCGTCTTGACTCCCACTCGCCAACCGTTAAGAGAGCTGTCGCCTTCCGAACGCAATGCCGCCTCCCCGCCTCCTGAGCGCTGCGAACAACCAATGCCCCCTTTGCTCAGGATGGAATTGGAGAGGGAGGCCCAGCGTGGTGCGAGTGTGGAGAGACAAGAGCGTGGAACGCCGTCAGCAACCTATTTTAAATCTCCCTTTCCTGCTCATCCATCGCAGGTCCTACTGCCCAGCCCTACTACCTCCAGTTTCATCTTCCCGCCTCCAGGACAGACGCCCACCGAGTCCTGGAAGACTCCGGAGCCCTCTGTAGGCACTTCGGATGTTCCCGAATACTTCAGCAGCCTGGTGCCGCAGCCCTTGGCGGCCGAGAAGCGGAAATCGACCAACAACACCATCCGATCCGCCACCGAAGATGAGGATTTGTTCTCTTTTGGAAAAGCGAGGCCGTCAAGCGATCTGTACGGATCCATCAATTCACGCAACTCCGCGATGCGCTCCACCATCCGCTCAATCCAGCCGTCCGAGGAATACCCGTCAGTCACATCTGCGCGCTCATCAGCATCGTCAGAGACGTTTTCCACCCGCTACCATGAAGACCGCAAGTCGAACGGCAGTAATTGGACCCTCCACCCTCCTATGTCTGCTTCCACTCGGCCCACGTCAACTAACCCACGGACCCCGTCTCCTTTCGGCATCTCCACCCCGCGCACGCCTCTAATTGGCCCCCGCAGCCCCGGCGTTTCTAAAGACAAACGGCCTGTTTCAACTTTCGGTAACCCTCTGTCACCATTTTTGGAAGCCGACAATTTATGTCGTCCTGTGTCGGCGAGCGATGCATATTCAGAGAAATACTCCAATTTTAGTTCGAGCGACAAACTCCTGGATGACCTCCGAACGACATCTTCGGCCGCACAAAAAGCGTACCAGGCGACTTCGCATCCCGACTTCCTTTATCCCGAAGTTCGCAGCCTATCCGAGATGACGTCGACAACCGGTGAAGAGAGCGAACCCGCACCCCTTTGCGTACCGAAAAGAGCCGCCAGACCAAATGACCGCGGTAATTGGCCTTCTTCGCACGCGTCGTCATCGATGCAGCCAGAGCCCATACAACGCCTACCAACCATTCCCTCAAGCGCACACAGCGAACCCCCGACTGATTCCAGCGTTCGCAATACTGCTAATGGATCCCTTGTCTCTCTTCCTACAATGCATTTCGAGTCACGGCCTGTTACCCAGGATAGGGGTGAGGAATCTTCAGCTGCTGCTGCTGCACGAGCTCAGATTCCACCCATCAGAAATCCATGGCAGTCTGTAGACTCCGCGGGCTTTTTCAACCTCCTGACTGGGCGCGAAGGCGATGGTATGAGAAAATCGGGATCCACTTCACGGCCAACGACAGGAGCCAGCAGGTCGAGCAATGCCACCGTTTTGCATATTGCCAAGGGCCTGCCTGCCTGGGCTAGGTAAGAATGGCGTTTTGTTTGAGATGGACTGCAGCTCACTGGATTGTTACAGGTCATTCTACTCCACCGGCGACACCAGTGTCATTGGCTCTTCACGGCCGTCAACGCGGTCCAAGCCCTCCAGCAACTCTCTACGTCATGAAGCAACACAGGGCAGCGGCAGCAACGGCAGTGACAGGAGAAACGACCGCTACCGTAGTCGAACTGTCAGCAGCTCGCGCCCGACTAACACCGCACCGACTGATAGCCCAGCCTCGTCCGAATTCAGCATCGCCAGTATTCGCCGTCCACGGAATCGACCCCACAGCACTGTCTACAGCGAAAACTGGTCTCCTTCCCCAGTTCCAGCCGTCCGAGATCCCGATAGTGCCAACGAAGATGACGACGAAGACGACGCCTACTCCGCCGGCATTGAGCCGCACAACCCCAGCACCGGCCACAGCAACCACCACCCGCATGGTGACCGCTTCTCCATCTCCGAGGTTCCCACCACGACCAATCACTCGAATGGTTCATCAGGCCGTCACTACAATATCCATCAACAGCAAGGACCGCTCCGGTACTTTGGTCCCTCCGGGCCGCAAAGCAACGAGACGCCCCGCCTGCACAGGGAACAGAGCAGCACCTTCCGCTGCTTGCGTCCCAGCAGTTGGGTTGTCGACGGCGCTAAAGGTCCGAATCCAAACCGGCCGGCCGCAGACAGACAGATGTGGTTGTTTTGCCTGGGATTCATTCTCCCCTTCGCATGGATGTTGGCAGCCCTGTTGCCCGTGCCGGCGAAGCGGGAGATGCCGCCCAGTTCATACAGCCGTCACGACGAGAATGAGGAGAAAAGGGCAGAGGCCAAACGCCACGGTGACCGTGTGAGAGGCGACATGGTGGCCGAGACGGGAAGCGGCGGCGTTGTGGATATTGAGGCACAGATGGCGGATGCGCAGGAGATGGCGCTAGCGGAGAAAGAGAGAGTTAGGGCGGTATGGTGGCGCACTTTGAATAGGAGGATGTGTGTGGTCGGCGTGGCAGTCATCATCGTCGTTATTGCGGTGGCCGTGCCGTTGACGGTTGCGTGAGAATTGTCTCTTTCCTTTCTTGCTTCCCCCATTCTCTCGATTTTGCGGCATTTGCATGGTGTTTTTTTGATCAGGTAATATTTTCCTTTGCGGTTTTCTTCCTTTCTCCTTTGTCGTTGCGGGATGGGTTCCCTGGCTATCTCCTCATTTTACCTTTAGATTTTTGCTTCACTTTCCATTACCCTTATTGTTATCATTTTGCAGTCAAGAGCGGGGAAAAGTGTGGGTTCATTCTTGGATATTTGGGAAGGGATTCGGAAAAGATTCAGAGGGAAAGGTCCCGGATCGTTGCATCGCATTGCATCTTGTTTTTGTTTTCTTCCCCTCCTTGTGCGTTTTGCATTTAACTCTTCATGATAGCGGTTTACGATTTTGATGAGGATAAGGAAACGGAAGGGGGTTTCCGTGGCGAAGGCTGGGTAGCCGGTTGTTTCTGATTATTATCATTATTATTATTCTGTCCGATACTGTGTTGGAAGTAAGATTGGGATTAGCGCCGTTTCTACGTCTGCTGGAGGACACTTCTTTATGTTCTTTTCCCCTTGTATGTTTTCTTATCTTTTGAGGTATTGGACCTGGATGATCGATGGATTTGGTTGGTTCGACTGGACTGGTAGGGCATACCGAAAACAGGGAAGAGATAAAACAAAAGGGATCACCAAAGTCTATACTATATAAGGCATAATTGCGCCCCCACCAAAGCATACGGGGATAAGAAGTTTAGGTAGACAAATATTGTTATGTAATTGTATATACCTGAGAGCAGTCTCCAGAGCGCTGCCCTTCATCTTTGACCTGTCACTCAGTGAGGCGTCGTAACCAGAGTTACCGAGAGAAGACTGACCAAGTTCTGATAACGGGGACTGCTTTGAGACATAGCCTTAGCGTAACTCTATCCCCTAAGCTTCGAGAGTCTTCGTGTTGGCGGCAGCGACAATTAATCGTGCCTTCAGCCGCTTTGACCTCTTCGTTTCCAGTTCAACACACCAGACATCCCGATATAAGCCGCGCCTCCTTAACGCCATCCCTACATCGACCGTCCTTGTACGCTGCATTATTGCTCTGGTCTGCGCGGCACGTGGCGTGGTATGCATTGTTCTGCGTGTTCGCATTGTGGCGGCTGAAGTGGCGTCCGATGTGTCTCTTCGGCGATGTTGTGGGTGGCAGCATCTGTGGGAGTCAGTGAGCCGTTAAGGTTGGAATTTAGGGAGCCACAGGTATGATGGATCCGAATCAGGCCTGAGACCGGGTGGTATGGTGGAGGCGGAGAGGGAGAAGGACAATGAAAGTGAGGCTGTGGCCGAGCATGGTGGTTTGCTTGCCCGGCATGGACATCTCAACAACCAAACCTCTCTCCTCCCTGCTGCAGGACCGTATTAATTGCTCCAGGTGCGATGAATGGTTTCTGTTGCTAGGCTGAAATGCTCGTGGCGATGAGAGTCTGAGGTGTTCTGCCAATATGTGATGTCGATACGTCTATATCTCGGTATGACGCTCTTGTCTGCATGCATTGTGAGGTGCCAGTCTCACCGGACTATCACTGGGCTGGTAGGTGCACACTCTCCGATCATCTTCTCTCATAGTGGGCGGTTGAATTCTCTTAGGAACACTCTGATGAACCGGCGTGCCAAAGGCCATCTATAGCTGCCAGTGCGGACATGGGCGAATGGATTGAATCCAAATTCAGGCAAGTTGCATAAGTTGCGGCGTGACAGTTAGTGTTCATTACACACTTGGATAGACGGCCTGGAGTTATCATGCATCGCGTCGGAGCCTGCCAACGAACTTAAGTGCGCCGAGTCTGCCCAGTCAATGTACAAAATGCGTTTCCAAATATATTGCAATTTTCAAGCTGACCGGAGAATATGAAACGGTTCACCCAGAGGTTGCTGCGCACGAAACCTGGTCCTCAGCGACCAAATGCCATCTCCCAAGCAGTCAGCTATTGAGGGCGCTGCGGATGAGCTCGCATGTCCTACATACCATATTTCGCATACAAACCTTGTAGGTCAAGCTGGTTGTAAGTATTTAGTATGCGTAATGGAAATAGGCAAATAAACAAGGGCATAGATACGAGCTACCCGGGCTGTCGGTAACGTTGTTCATGAGTCAAAGAAAACGGTTCAGCTTTGTTTTCATCCAGTCAGGCTCTGAAGACGTTACAGCATGTTCGTACACTCTGTTTAGAAAACATGGAGATCAGGTTACTGCAACACTCTTATGCCATTTACGTGCGATGAGAAAACTTGCACATGGTCGGATATGGGAAAAACTCTACTCATCTCTGACGTCTATACCGCACCACCAAAGTCCCTACCAAAACCGCAAACGCCGTAACCCTTGCACCCAGCGCCAACGCCACCGTCTTCCGGACAATATCGTAATAACCGTCAAGCAGGATTCCCACCGCGGATGACCTGGTGGCGGGATTCTTCTTACCAAGCCGGCTGTAGTACCTCTCGACGCCCAACCCGCTTATACCTGATTCTGGCGGGTCGACTGAGCCGTTGGTCTGCGGAGCGATACTGTCCAGCCCCTCTTCCACCACGATTGGGGCTTGACCGTTGTGGTGCTCGGCCAACACCTTCTCCTTATCCTTACGGAAGCGGTAAGACATAGCCCAGAGCCAGAAGCGCACATCGATAGGAGTGAAGGTTGGATAGGTCCACAGCCTGACAGCGTTATATGGCGGGATCAGATCCAGGAAGTCCGCCATGATTCCAAGCGTCAGTCCCCAGAGGAGCAACGGAGTGTCGGTGCTCCTGGCGGGCTCGGCGCCGCCCCACCACTGCGATATACTCAAAGCTACGGTCCTGCCGCTGGCTTTCTCGCTTTTGTCTTCGGGCACGAAGCCCGGGATGGTGCTGCAGTACTTGCTTTGCGAGGGAATCAGGCGGATGGCGGCGAAGATCATTTTGCCCAGCATGGCGCGCAGGAACCAGCGCTTGATGCCGACCTCCTGTTTGGCGAGGCGATTGGAGACATCCTCGTGCCAGTATGTGCGTTGCGAGGGCGACAACAGGGCGCGTAGGGAGACCCAATGGGTAGAGCCGACTTCGGCGGGCTGCAAGCGGAGAGCGGGCGGATCGGGGTCGGTGAGGAGGTAGATGTAGGGGCAGAGGACCATGAGACTGTAGGGCGTCAGTCGGCTCGCTCGATGGCCGAACGGCGGGGTGCCTGCTTACGGTACTTTTCCCCAAGAAGTCGTGACGACGCGCTCGGGCAGGTTGCCGACGGGGATGGAGTTGTCGTCGGTCAGCTCGATGCCGACCTCCTCTTCCGTTTCTCTCACGGCGGCGGCGCGGTCATCGGCGTCCTCAGGATCTCTGCGGCCACCCGGCAGCGCGACGTGGCTGGTCCACCTGTCACCCGGGCGATGCGCGCGCTTAATGAACAGCACCTCGGGGTCGCCATGCTGCACCCAGTCCTGTGCGAAGAACCTGGCGAGCCGGTCCTCGACCGGTTCTTTATCCCGCTTGCCGGCCCATTGGGCGGAGTGGTTTGTGTTGGGCCAATGCGAATACCTCGGTTGTATGCGGATGATAAGGGCGACGGAGGCGCGTTTCTTGCAATTGGGCGGGTTCTCGACGTATGGGTAAGGGTTGACTGAGAGGTCTTGGAGGACGGTTTGGAGGTGGGCGAGGAGCTCGTGTGAGGGCGCGGTCTCGGCAGCGGCAGGCTCGCGTGGTGGTGGCATGATTCTTGGGCGCGACAGGTTACTTGCTTGGAATGTGTGCGATCCTGAGGCCTGGAGGGAATGTCGGCCAGGAGCTGCATGAGTCAGGCATTGCGTCACGCAAGACCCTGGTCCTCTGGCGTGGGCTCTTCTTTCCGTCACCAGCCGCTCTGTCTTCCCTCCGCACCTTCATGCACTACGTCTGCACTAGGAAATCGCATTCTCTGTCTAGCTAATCCCCGAAGACATGCTGCAGGATTCAATCAGTCTGCCACCTGCCCGGCCTTGCTCCCGCTTGTCTCTCAATGGCTGTGACCATTGGCCCCGGCCTGTCCGTTCACAAGCCCGGCGTCGTTGAACTTGTACTTATCCTCCTGGTCCTGGCAACCTGTTAGCCGACGCCACTAACCAGTCGCCGAGTAACTCACCCAGTACTTGTTGAAACCCACGCCTTCGCATACCTCCGAGTACGGGAGGATCATAGGCGGCGCACCCTCAGTCATTGACTTCTTCAGCGCCTCGAGCGTTTCACGAATGCTCTTGAGCTTCGCCGCCACAAGCGTCCACGGATATGCAACAGCACAGAACCCCAGCTCTGCCAGCTCCTTCGCCGAGAGGTTCTCTGTCTTTCCCCCTTCAATGACTGCGCCGGCGTCAGCCACTGCACTCGCGGGCTCAGAACGTGGACTTACTGTTCGCGAAGGTGGGGATATCGAGCTCATCCACGCACTTCTTCATCGACTCGCGATCGGGTAGCGCCTCCACAAAAACGGCATCCACTCCAATGCGCTTGAACTCCTTCGCACGCGTCATGGCCTCGTCCCATCCATGAACCAACGCGTCTGTCCTGGCCAGGATGAAGATGTCCTTTCCTTCGTCTCTCGCATCCACGGCCGCCTGGATCCGTGCATACGCTTCGCCTCTAGAGACAACCGACTTCCCCTTCGTGTGACCGCAGCCTGATGACTGTCAGCGAGCTCAGGAGCAATACTCCACTGATCTGTGCTTACGCTTAGGCCATGTCTGATCCTCAATCATGATACCTGCAGCGCCTGCCTCGGCGAATGCCTCGACCGTTCTCTTGACGTTCATTGGGCTTCCATAACCAGTGTCACCATCCGCCATTACGGGGACTTCAACCTGGCGTACCGTCTCCTGGATCTTGTCGCACACCTCCTGCAGCGCGATGTAGCCTGTGTCAGGGAGGCCGTACGCGCTGGCCACTGCATACCCGGCGAGAAAAATGAGAGGAAATCCAGCTTCCTCAACCAGCCTCGAAGAAAGGCCGTCGTAAGAGCAGGCATGAGCCAGGATCTTTGAAGGGTCCTCATGTGCCTGAAGCATCATGGTCCGGAGACGAGATGCTTGCAGTGATGGGACTCTTCCGCGTACATTCTTCAATGTGATGGAGACGTCCTGCGTCTGGCCTTTCTTTCCTCCCTTCGTTACCATGGCCTCGTTGAATTGGAAAGGGTAAGGAACCGTGTTGACAATTGACTTCGCCATGATGCTGTTTCTTCGGTTGCTGATCAAGGCAAGGACCGGATGATTGAGACTGATTATTGCTCTGCTCTACCTCCGTCGTGGACGTGGCGCGTATCTCATTTATATTTGCCATTATGTCTTCATCCCATCTGCTCTCTGACTGTCCAGTTGCAACGAGTAGTGGGGCACACATACAACATATCGGATATGCAAGGTTACCGCGGACTTTGACGGATATCACTGGGCGGGGCATGCGTGGGGTCCGTGCGAACTCTTGACCCAAACCGTCGCAAGGCCAGCGCAAAGGCGCAGATCCCCCGCAAATCCTACGCCACTGGGGACCTATCAGTCGCGCCTGAGGATTGCTTTACCCCGGATCCAGATTTCCCAGACAAATGTGTGGCTGACTTACATCCTCTCGTGGCCTGAAGCATCTTGGATCGTCCAAGTTGCCGGATATTTGCTTGCCACCGCGGATATTTCAGCATCTATTTTTCCTGGCCGAGGTCAACAATGTAGACAATCGCAAATTAGTGATATATAGATATCCTGTTCGATCGGTGAAATGCAGCAAAGAGCATTTCACTTGACCTTGATGCCCTGTGCCTGCATTGGCTTCAGCAATTCTTGTTCGCCAACACTTCATTTTGACGGGCCAGGCTGGAAGACATGAGCGAGATTGAGAAAGACGCAAGGAAGCCAGAGGTTATGCAGCTGGAAGATATCGAAAAGGCACCTACGAACGTCGAGGCGACGACCTCACAACAAACGTACATACGAAGAAAGGTACGCAAATATCGGCTCCTGATGACTCGGCTGACCCGCAGTAGTTCGACAGACGCGTTCTTCCTATAGTTTGCGTCCTTTATATTCTCTCCTATCTCGATCGCGGAAATATCGGCAATGCGAAGACTGCGGGTGCAGACGATGACCTTGGCATCGACAGCGCACAATGGTAAGTCTGCAACGCCTTCAAGGCCGTAGGCGCTCTGTTTGATGACTACAGCTAATGCTCACCCAGGAGCTGGGTTTTGAACGCTTTTTATATTTGCTACGTTCTTATGGAGTGGACGACGGTGCTGTGGAAGATCCTGCCCGCACACATCTTCGTCTCATGCCTCTGCGCTCTGTAAGACCCCAGAGTAATAATATGGTGACCTTGTCCAGACTGACATAGGACTAGATGGGGAGTGGCAGCCATGTGCTCTGGCGCCGTTCACAGCTTGGCCGGTCTGATAGCTTGTCGCTGCCTCTTGGGTATCTTTGAAGCAGCTTTCGGTGCGGGCGCTCCCTACTACTTGTCACTCTTCTACCAACGCCGCGAACTTGGGTTGCGCGTCTCATTGCTCCTTGGAATGTCTCCACTGGCCAATACCTTTGCTTCTTCGCTGGCCTACGGCATAACCCACATCAAGAACTCGATCGAGCCATGGAGGCTTCTCCTCATCATCGGTATGGAACCAAAGGAAACCCAAGCAAAATCATGTCAACCTACTAACCCGTCCCACAGAGGGGGCACCCACCGTCCTCTTCGCCCTCGTCGTCTTCTTTTTCCTCCCCGACTCCCCCAGCACCGCCCGATTCCTCACCACCGCCGAGCAAACCCTCGCCATCGAGCGCCTCCAAACCGTCGACACGACGGCGAAGTCCAAACTCAAGTGGTCGCAGATCACAGCCGGCCTCACCGACTACCAGCCGTACGTGCACACGCTCATCCACTTCTGCTGCAACTACTCCTTCGCCGGCCTCTCCAACTTCCTCCCCACCATCGTCCGCGACATGGGCTACTCGTCCGTCAACGCCCAAGGCCTCACTGCCCCCGCCTACTTCGTCGCCTTCCTCTGCTGCGTCGCCGCCGCCTACGCCTCCGACCGCTATGGCAAGCGCGGCTTCGTCGTCGCGGGCTTCGCGGCGTTGGGAGCTGTGGGGTATCTCGTCCTCGTCCTCGTCCGAGACGAGGAGAAGACGGGCGCGAGGTATGCGGGGATTTGGCTCGCGGCGTGCGGCGTTTTCCCCGCGCTGTGTATTAACATCACGTGGCTATTGAATAATCAGGGCGGCGACTCCAAACGCGGGGCGGGGCTGGCGGTGCTGGCAATTTTTGGGCAGTGCTCGAGTTTTTTGAGCAGTACGGTTTTTCCGGAGAGTGACGGGCCGTTTTATACGAAGGGGTGTGCAATCGGGTGCGCTTTTACGGGATTGATTGTCGTGCTGGCGTTGGGGTTGCATTGGAGGTTGGAGATGGAGAACAGGAGGAGGGATCGGTTGTATGGGGTGGTGGGCGAGGATGTGAGGGTTGATGTGACGGCGAGTGGGGACAAGAGCCGGGATTTTAGGTACCTTACTTGAAGGGTGTGGAGGCCGGTGGAGGGATGGGCGGAGAGATGCCGCGAGGAGAGTGGTATGTTGAGGTTCGAGTCGAGGTTGGTTGCTTGTGGCTTTTTTACTGTGTTCAAGGTAGCATTTGAAGTTAAGTTTAGTGAGGGGCTGTTAGAAAACCAAGCCAGATATTGGTGCGAGAGCCATCGAGTGCTAGAAAGCAGCTGGAATTGATTTTAGATGGACGGAGGGCCGCGAAAACACAATTGACAACCCGGGACTGTACCAATGGTTCGCAACATAACTTTGACGTATCCGTTAGCGTGACTGTGACGACTTAAACAGAGTTCTGTGTAACTCAAGAGGCAGAAAACGTCTGCCGGCTGTTCGGGGCAGCCTGCATCCTTTCCGCGCCAAGGTATCCGTCGATAGCCGGGCGAGAACGTCACTCTTCCCCACCACCTGCTCCCTTCCTGCCTTGAATTTCCTTCAACACCCTCCGCTCTCCGTCCCCTCCGACCGTCATCTCACATCTGGTTAGCAGAAGAGGTCAGGGAAGAGATGGCCACCGAACCATCACACCACCCCGCACAATCCCGCAGCGACACCACTACGTCGCGCGCACCCGACGATCCCACGCTGGACGCCAACGTCCCATCTCCTCCACCACCACCACCACCACCACCACCACAACAGCCATCTTCCTCCCACCCGCCGGGCGGAGCCTCGAAAAATGGCAGTGACAACAAACGCCCCCGGGCCGACTCATCCACAGCACCACCGCCCAATGGACCGGCAGCCCGCGAGTTCCAACGTGCGTACAAAGCCTGCATCCCCTGCCGCAAGCGCAAAGCCCGCTGCGAAGTCGAGATCCCGCCCGACGGCAGCGTGCCCGGCCCGCCGTGCACGCGGTGCAAGCGCGCGCTGCGCGAGTGCGTCTTCACCGAGGAGCGCGCGTGGAAGAAGCAGCGCATCAGGGAAGAGGAGGAGGAGGCGGCGGCGAGGCGGCGGCGCGACTCCGATGGCGGGCGTGCGCATGCGAGGAGGGCCAGTCCGCCGAGGATCATGAGAGCGGCGCAGCAGGCGGGCGGTGCGGGAGTCGGCGTCGGCGTGGGTGCGGATGTGCCGTTGGCGGAGAGCATGATGCGGACGGTCGTTGCGAGTGGGAACGACGCGCTGAATTTGCTGTTTGAGGCCGCGACGAGAGAGGGCGGCGTTGCGGCGGCGGCGGGGCCGCAGGGGTTTGCGGCGTTGGAGGGGGCTGCAGTGCCGCCGGCGGGGGAGGGCGAGCAAGGCATGTATGCTACGCCTGGGTCGAACGTGTCGGGGGTGTCGGGGTTGTTGGCGCCCAGTCCGGTGCAGTTGTCGGCGGCGGCGGAGGATGTGTTGGACTTGTGGAAGTGTTGTCGGTTTGTGAGGATGGGTTGGTTTACGGCGAGGGAGGCAGTGACTTATGTGGATTTGTGAGTGTTTGGCGGGGCGAGGGGTGACGAGGTCGATTGCTGACTGAGTTTGTGCAGGTTCTTCCAGAACTTATCGCCGCTGTCGCCTATCTTGACCGAGTACTATGCGGACCATGCGAACCATTACGAGCTCGTCACGAAAGAGCCGTTCCTCTGCTGCACCATATTGGCACTGTCCTCTCGGTACCATGTACTCCCTGGAGTTGGCGGCGCATCTCGTGGATACTTTATCCATCACCGCCTCTGGGAGCACTGCCAACATCTGATTCTGCGGATCATGCTTGGCCAGGAAAAGAGCTCGACTGCTAAGACACGAACGGTTGGGTCTATTGAAGGCTTGCTTCTTTTGTCTGAGTGGCATCCCCGGGCGTTGCATTTTCCTCCAGCTTCAGATGGTTGGGATGCTGGGCTGGTCGCCATGGATCCTGAGGAGCACGAAGAACCAACATGTCCGGAAGGAAATCCTTCTGCGTCCAATAGATGGCTCGAAGACGTGATTGAGCCGGCGCGGAGGTCAGACCGTATGAGCTGGATGCTGTTGGGGTGCGGATTATCTCTTGCCCACGAACTCGGAGTTTTCGACCAGGATGAAAGCAGCAAGAAAGATGTGCCGTATGAAGACCGATTGGGGGCGAAGCGGAAGGCCGCTCGGAATTCCCGCGCGAGAAAGCTGCTTTACGTTTTTGTCGAGCAGCTTGCTTCCCGCATTGGCTGCACTTCGATGATTCCGCAGAGCTTGAGTCATACCGTGCTTGGAAGGTCCTTTGCTGGTGAAGTATTTCCAGGGGCGAACCATTCAGAAGCATTTGTGTCTGCATGGATTGAGCTCACAAAACTCGTGAAGTCGGCCTCAGACATGCTATTTCCCTCAGCGTCCTTTACAAGGCAATTATTACGGAGTGGGCGGTACATTGGCTTGCTTGAGCACTTCCAGCCTCTCCTAGCCCAGTGGCGTGGCAGGTACCTCGACTCGCAGCGTGAGCTTTCTACATTCTTTCTGGCGGCTGCTTGCTAATTTTTTTTTTTATCGACAGGGCTCGGTGACGTTCTCCAAGACATGCTTGCCATAGAATACCAATTCGTCCGCATCTTCGTCAACTCTCTCGGCATGCAAGCCGTCGTCGAACGCACTCTGGACGAAGCAGACGACTTCAACCCGCCAAACGCCGACCCTAATACACCTATTCCACCAATCCAGCCACTGTCCGTCGACTCGACCGATTACGACTTCATCCAAGAAGTTGTCGATGGCAGCTGCGAGATACTCCGAAAAGTCATCAAGCTGGCCGAGGCTAATCTCCTTCGTTTCGCTCCCGTCCGAATATATCTACACATCACCACTTCCGCTATATACCTCATCAAGGGGCTCAGCCTTGGCGTTTGGAACACAAAACTGCGCGCCTCTCTTGACGTATTGGACCGTGGTATACAAGCGCTACGCTCAGGAACTCTAGACGACATGCATCTTGCATCCCGCTACGCTACACTACTGGAAGTGCATGTCGCGCGTCTACGGCGCAGCTTCGTCGTCGCATCCAAGCCTCCTCGATTGACCACTCGTCCGCCGTCCATGGAGGTAGGGGCAGGGTATGCGGGAGCACGGGATGCCACAACACCTACGCCAGAACAGCAGCCACAGCAACAGCGATTTGGCGAAGGGGATCTAGACTTGAATGCACTTCCGGAGGGCGCTTCGTCGTCGGATGACTGGTTGGCTCTGCCATTTGACCCTTCCATGGCGCCATTCGGAGCAGGCGCCTCAGGGATTCAGAAGTTTCCGGGGCTGGATGACGGGATGTTGAGTTTCCTGTGGAATTTGCCATCCTAGAAACGAAAAACTTCGTCAGTGACAGGGAATCCATTCAACATACTCTTTATCTCCCATGCAATGTCGTTGCTGCGCACCCTATTACCGATTACCTGAATTAACGGATACCCACGGACCGAGCCGATCTGATCCCTGCCGCTGGGCCGGAATCCCATGAATCGCGCTTTTCCCGATCCGGTCACACTCCGCCTCCCTGTGGCCCAAAAGAAAATTTGATGGCAACATATGTTACAGTCAGCCGTGATAAATGTACTCCACCAAGCCCAACCCAAACCTTCAACCAGATCTTTTCCACGTGACGGACACCAACCAACTTCCTAATCCGGCGCAATCACCAACACCGCAAACGACACCAAAACAAATTTTCTACCCACCGCGCCTCCTGGTGTGTCGGAATGGGAAAAAAAAAAGAAGATCCTCTCCGCTCCCAGAATCGAACTAGGGACCTTTTGATGGCATGTATATCACGCTTCCGGTGAGGGAAGCAGCGAGATGTTACAGTCAAACGTGATAAACCAACTACACCAAGCGGAGGGGGGAAAGCGGAGAGCCACTTTCGCTTGATCGGAGGATTTGACGGAGTAGGTAGAAGCAAATGTGGACTATAATGTAAAAGGCTCTGTCGTGAGGCCAGGGGTTGGTCAGCGTTCGTTGGGTGGGAGAGAAGTCGTGGTCTGATAAGGAGAGACGGGTTGCGCGGCTGCAATTGTGCAGAGCTACGACGCTCTACCTCAGCATGCGTTGGAATATTTGTCGGCGAGAATGGGAGGCTGATGCTTCGACAATGTTCTGTGATTGGATCGTTGATGGCGCATGAACGCCGAGGGGGAAAAAAAAAGAAAAAAAGATATACAAGACGCAACTATCGGCTTCCACTTCTTTTCCATTTTATCTGAACTGATACCTTTTATCTGGTGATCTCAAAAGTATACGATATAATACATGATGGAAGTCGTGGGTCTCCACCGCAGACCTCGCCACCCTTCATCTGTTTTCGGCCAATATGGCCGGAAGTGCACTAGCACTAATGCGCTTCTCTGTTCTGCCGGGTACTGGAGAGGGGCCTAGGCAAGGGAAGAAAGACTTGTGAATATTCTCCGACTCTCAAAATTTCATGCCTTATTAGTCCACGGAGGCTCCACAAGCCCTTCCACAGTAGTGGGGTAAGTCTGCGTTGGTACCGGTTAGACTACGGCTAGCGACGAAACCGTGGCAACCGTATGTCTCCGTCCAGACTGCGGAAGCAACGTTACCCTTTTCACATTGCTCGTGAAGAGGTAGTCAGGCCATACTGCATGCCCCTTACTACCGGCTACCAAGTTGCCGTGTGGAGCGGAAGGGCGATTGATGAAGAGGGCTTAGGTGTAGAGCAACCCGGCCATGCTGTTGGCTCACAAAACTTGACACAGTAGTTAGTATCTTCATCATTTGATCCTGTGCGCAAGACTGAAACTGACTGTTTTTCGTGTAGCGTCGACGGATTCGGGCCTGAGGCTGCTTACAATCCACCAACTGGCAGAGTTTCTTCCCCGACTGCTCACCAGCACAACTTATTGGGAGGATCCTATGGGCGACAGGTAAGCGATCCGCTACAGCTTAATGCATAAGTTGGGCGGATACATGCTGGCAGAGACAGAACATATCAAAGCTGCACTGTGATGGCTGCGAGCCCAACTCTGAGAGAATGGCAACCGCCTTCTACTCTTGCGAATTTTGCTCATTATTGCAGGACTGGCTGGGGTATAACGACATCGCACGCTGCAAATTATAACCCCAGCACCTATTATGTGGCCTCCTGTTCTTCTGTAGGCGCGCTAAATTCTTAACAGCGGTGTGGAGGACCAGCAACATTATGACACTGTTTTCCGGAAACTGTGGCCAACAAAAGTACGTTCAGCCTTTTTGTCCCGTATGTGAGCTCATTGACTAACAAGTAAGCTACAGAGAAGCGCTAGAATGCGCCCACAAAAGCGAGGAAGGCCTTGGAATGGAATTCCCCATGAAGTGGTGCAAGCCATGCTACGTGGCTCTGTGATTGCTCCTCCGCCACAACAGCAGTTGAAAATACAACAGTAATATGCTGGCTTTGGGTCAGTTGAGCACTGATTGAGATCCAGCACAGATTGGCGGAGTACCCAGACAGCGGGGGTGAGCCTAGAACAGCGGAATCGCTCCGCCAAAAGCACACCGAGCCTTTCCGCTTGTTCTCAAACGGCCAGTTCTCGGGGCCGATGAAGCCAACACAGGCAGCCTACCAGGCGACGTTGGGCTTCAATGAAGTCATGGCAAACGTGTTCGAAAATCTTGCAGCCAGCTGAAGCTGATGTCAATGAGTCTGTTAGTATTTTATCTGTTGTTTTTGGTGCTTATGTCCATGGTGCGTAGAATGACTAGGCTCTTAGGTTCGCAAAAGCGCTGGGCATACACATAGGGAGTTGAGGCAATTATCCGATGCAAACTATCTAGTATTGCTATTGGATATTTACGTTCGGGTGATTAATTCAACTGCACATTCGTAGTTGCTGTCATTGCCATCTTGTAACAGTAACTTCGAGCCACAAGCTTTCGATATTGACTTATCAAGGCTCGGGTATCTCCCTAGTGTGCTTCGAGTGGAGCCTATGCCGAATATGCTGCATGTAAGTTTGAAACATACTTGAACCGGCCATTGCATTCTTCGTGGTGAACCTCTGTTGCTGCTTCGATTGCGTGGATGCAGTCCAGCAAAGTGCTATATTCCTGCTTTCGGCACGAAATTTTTGCGGAAACGGCATTGCAATCGGCATCACGGGAATATAAGTATTTGAATGTGTCTCAAATAAGCTTAAAAACCTATGCGAATGGCCGAGATGGGAAAGAAGAGTGTAGATGAAGGCCAGGCAAACTTATTGTTTACGAAGCTATCCCGCGCCGAGCTTCTATGGAGCAACGTCACGAGAGCATTCCATCTCCAAGCCTAGCCCCTAGCATCATGAAGTGATCGAAAGTGATCTGCAGACCCGACTGGGCCGCTCTTAGTTTGCATGCGGTCGGCGCATTAGCCGCAGTGCCGCCGTTGGGAGGGGACTCCTCTAGCGTCGACCTCAGCAGTTGCATCCCTTTTTTCGCAATCATAAGCGGCCATGCATCCTTCGAAGCTTACCAAGCCACCAATCCAGACACGAGCTGCAAACAAAAAAAAAAGCCTTGTGGTGATTTTAAGTACGATGCAAGTACCCCTGAATTATCGCCGATCCGTTTCGGACGGACATGTTAACGCTACTACCCGCATGAAGGTTACGGGTGTGCCGTGCCGCCTGCCGCATTTATCACCAGAGCTACGCCTTCAACGGTAAGCGACCGCGTACAATCATACGGCTCTTTCTCATCTCCGAGCTATGCCTGTTTTGCTACAGACGACGAATGTGGTACAACCAATGGGCTGGCACGGAGGCCAGCATGACCCAGACGGAGATATCCAGACAATGTGATAGGCCAACAGTGGTAGATGAGGGAGCTCACAACACATCATTCTCGATAGTTAATCCCTAGATCGTAGAGACGAAAAAAGGAACAAAAGCCGCGCCACCCCTCAGCTTCAGCATCTATTTGGATAGCGTCTGGGAAGCACTACTCCTGTTCCGGTGTGGCTGGCCCAGAAGAGGCGAGGAAATGCAAGCCATCACAATCCAGCACCGGCAGGACCACGGAAACCAAGAGCTAGTGGCCTGACTTCCGTCACACTAAAGAGTGCGCCGAAGTGGATATTGAACGCCAGCAGCTGAGCATCTCGGGGTTCTTTCCCATTGAAATGCAAACTCCTCCGTTCACCGGTTCGAATCAAGAATCAATTTTCTGTAAACTGTCATGCCTGGTGGCGTAGTTGCTCCGCCAGAGTTGGTCGCAGCTTGGCAGACCGATGCATATCCCCACGGCACCCGTGCTGAGCGCTCTCTCACCGTCATCAGTCTCGTTTTCACAATCCTCGCACTTATCATTGTCTCCGCTAGGTTGTATGATCGCACTTTCATCAGGCACAATGCGGGGCTCGATGATATTCTTATCCTGGCCTCTCTTGTATGTTTCATGCTCTTAGAGGGGCCGTAGAAGCCACTGATCTTTAAAAGTTTCCGCTGGTTGGACTCTGCATATGCACGGTTCTCGGTAAGTCCCTTTTTTTTATTTTTTTTTTAAAGCAGAAGAACTGAAAGCTCTGACCAGAATGCCAGCAGAGTATGTGTACGGGTTTGACCGCCACACGTGGGACCTGACCCTCGATATAATTGCGCCGAGCCGAAAGGTGAGCCAGTTACCATGTCTATTCAGGCGCATAGGTGTCGCTAATTGATAAAAAACCAGCTGGTCCTAGCAATATCCGTTTTATCGCTATCCACCTGCGGCCTCATCAAAATATCGATCCTCCTTTTCTACCGCCGAATCGGAGACGTCAAGCCCTGGTTCCGGCGGAGCATCAATGTTAACATCGCCTTCATCGCAGCCTACACACTAGCTTTCTGCATCGCCATCCCCCTTGAATGCAGCCCGGCGAGCGCATACTGGAACAAGGCCAACCCTCTGTGGGCCGCGACGCACAAGTACCACTGCATCAATGAGGGAGCAAAACAGGTTAGCGCCGGCGCCTTGAGCGCCCTCCAGGATCTGATAGCCTGCGTGTTGCCCATGGCACTCTTCTGGGACATGCGCATCTCCAAGCGGTCCAAATTAGCTCTCTGCCTTGTCTTCGGAGTGGGCCTTTTGTAAGCTCCCTACCAACGCCGTGCATTTGGTGAGACGTTTCTGTTTCTGACTGCAATGTTGCGCAGCACCTGCGCATGCGGCATCATGCGCACCATCAAACTGCACTACGTCTTCTTCGATACATACGACGTCACCTGGGCGGCGCGATGGGTTTTCGCATTGACGCTCGTTGAAGCGTGTCTGGGCGCTATTTGCGCCTCCATCCCTGCGCTCAAGAGCGCCTTCCAGCGACTGCTCCACATTACCGTCGACCCCTTCGTGCCCGGTAGTATCAAAGTCGTGAACCTGCCGACTTTGCACCGGACTGGTGAGCATGGAGAGCAAGTGGGCGATATCAAGGTTGTACAGAGGAGAAGCAGAAATCCGTTCTTCTTTGGGATGTCGGAACAGGCGCTGATGGTTCCGCAAAACACCTGCGTCGGTGAGTTGTCCAGCAGCGTTTCTCGTACGAATATTTGTGCTGACGGCCATCTTCTTAGAGCCTGTGCATTCACATAACTTCACCACAAAAGACTCTGGGTCAAGTTTCACGGATGTTGAAATGGGCCCGTACTCGCCCACTACGAAGATCATATCAAGAAGAACCGAGCCAGACAGAGAAGATGCTATTGAAGAAGTATGACAGCATAATAGGCAGAGGAAACTCTTGTGAGATAAGATTCTTTCGGCTCTGCCATTGGTGTAAGCACGTCAACTTATTGCACAGCACATATGGCACATTTTAACCTGCAACCGGGTTATAATACTGGAAGGAGATGCTGCTTGGACTAATACATAACTGAAAACGTCTTATTGCACAATCTGAGCATCCTTCCCAACTTTCCACGCTTCCTCCATCCAGTACCTCAAGAACTTAGCCACCAGCTCTCCGCTGATCGGTGTTCCTTCCCTCAGGCTCGGAGAGAGCTTCCGGGCTTCCGTTGTATCAAATACCGGATGCGGCACACCGGACACAACGCCATACCTCTTCCGAAAGAAATCCAGCAGCTTCACTGGCGGATTGATCTCCCCATTCTGCTCACCCTCCTCCAACCTCCTCACCCACTCCCTCTGCGGCACCGCCTCAAACAGCAACCCGCCCTTCCTCAAGGCCGGCAAGAACTCGGCATTCCACCTGATCTTGTGCTGATTCTCAACGTTAAACACCCTACAGCCCTGGCCCCGCTCAACTCCCTCCGCCACCGCCAACTCAACCACCGCCCGCGCCGTCACATCCACCGGCAACCAACTCACCTCCTCATCCCGCCCTTCCATCACCGGCAAACACCCCATCGTCACCGCTGTCCGCACCGTCGTCGGCACCGCCTCCACCGCGCTCCACCGCCCACGCACCGTATCGCCGCACACCTGCCCGACTCTGACCACCCGCGCGGGAATCCCGCCCTCCTCCGCCGCCGCCCCGCACATCCGCTCCCCAACCCACTTGCTCTGCGCGTACCCCATCCCCTCCGCCGCCGCGCCCCACGGCACCAGTGCCTCCGGCACGGCATCCCTTGGCTGGCCCCGCAGCGCCGCCGCAATGCTCGACACGAACGCGACGACGGGCTTGCGTGCGAGTGGCGACGTTGCCGCGAGCGTGAGCAGCGCGTGGAGGGATGCCAGGGCCTGCGGCGCGAAGGTGCGCAACGCGTGGTTGAAGTTGACGGGCCAGGCGTTATGGATGATGTGCGTGGTCGTGGCGGCGAGGTGGGCGTGGGTGGAGGCGGACAGACCCAGCGAGGGGTGGGAGAAGTCGCACGGATGCGCGACCAGCTTGGAGAAGTGATGGGGGGACAGGGAGGAGAGGAGGTGAGCGGCTTGCAGGGCGCCGGTGAGGCGCGCGTAGGCGGCAGTGGGGGTGGGGGCGCGGACGAGGCTGTGGATGGTGTGCGTGCTTGGGCGGAGGAGGAGGGTGTGCAGGATGTGCGTGCCGATGGCGCCGGTTGCGCCGGTGAGGAGCTGTCCGGGTGGTTAATGGGGAGAGGCGAGTAGGAGGGGCTGGCTGAGGGGACACGTACAACACACTCTTTTTCTGCGGTCGTGGTGCCGGCGACTGGTTGTGGAAAGGAGGAGTACTTCGCCAAGAGCGACAGGGCAAACTCTTCGGTCGACTCCGGGCCGCTGGATGCTCCCCGTCGGACGTCAAGCAAGTGATTAGTGAGGAGATTCACGCTCGAATGGTCGAAGACGACGTTCGTCGCGAGCGGCTTCCCATTGAGGTTGACTTCTCTCAGTATGCAAGACCTGACATTGGTTGCTTGCAGGGAATCCATTCCTAGAACGAAGAAATCGGATTCATCAGTCAAGGCCGCTGCATCTTGATCCGGGTTCAACTGCGAGCGGACAGCACCACGGACAATATCGCGCACTTCGGCGTCGGACAAAGTGTTCGTATTCTTTGCCGCCTCCCTCATGGTGTAGTAGTTCTCAATGTCTGGCGAGAACTGCTGGATGAACAGGGACCGGATCACCGTGTCCTTGTCCGTGCAGGGGAAAGGCGTGCCAGTCTCTTTCACAATGATCCCGTCTGGCGGTATTCGAGCATAAGCCGGGACCCTGGAGTTCCCCAGCTCCAAGTCCGGCATGACGCTCTTTACAACCTCGTCCTTGGTCAGCGCCGCCGCGCTATCCGAAGCAACAATAATCATGCCGAGCGAGTCCCTCTGCGCACCAAACACGACCGCTGCCCTGACATTTGGATGTCTGCCCACGGCCTCCTCCAGCGGAATCGGGTCCGCCTTTTCGCCATTTACAAGCACGATGATGTCGTCCTGCCTGGCCACGAACTTCCACTTGCGCGGATTCGTTGGATGCCGCAGAAAGAGGTCCTTGGTGGCGTACGAACCGTCCGGCCGGTTCGACAGCACTTTCGCTTTCAAGCCCGGGAGAACAACGAGGTGGCATAGGTTCTCGGCCACGGGCTCAAAATGCAGGTAAGGCTCGGTGTGAGGTAGCGGTGTCACCCAGTTCCATTGGTCTTCGGAAGGCTCCATCAGCGCGCCCGACTCAGTTTGCCCATACAGGTGGAAGATGTTGGCGCCGGCGTCGACGAGGCGGTTGCCGAGGTCGTCAGGGACAGCGGACCCGGCCGCGATTATTTTCTTGAGAGAGGCGAGGCGCTCGGCACCATTGGGAGCTTCGCTAATAAATCTGAGGATGTAAGGGACGGTGACCAGGGTGCGGGAGGCGGTAACGTCGAGGCTGGAGAGAACGACGGAGGCGGTGATCGGGCGGGTGGCGTTCATGAGGGAGAGACGTCTGCCATTAACAAGCCAGTGGAGGAGAGTTGCCAGACCGAAGCTGTGGAACAGGGGAAGCGTGGTCAAAGTGTCGGTATTGGGCATACAGCTGGCGATGTTGGCGGCTTGGAGTAGCCATGCCTTTGAGCAGAGAGGGACCGGCTTTGGGAGACCAGTGGTCCCGCTACTATGGACGATAAACTCTTGGGAGTCCTCAATGTCCACGGGAGGGAGAGATAGCTCTTTTTGGTTCAGGAACTTGGGACTGTCCAGGCATTCGTTGTCGACCATGGGGATGACTGTCAGTGGGAGAGTGAAAGAGTCCCTCACACGCACCATAGCTTGCTTGGAAACCGTGGAGGCTACCACGACGTCGCATCGTGTCGACTTGAGAAGATGTGCAAATCCTTGGTCCGCAAGGCGTGGCGACAGGAACATAGACCTTAGGCCAAGACGCTGCAGAGCCAAGAAGGTAATGTAGTAATCCAGACTTGAGATGCCGACAATTGCAACCGTACTCGAACGACGACCAGGGCCAGAATCTTGACCAAGCAACTTGAAAGATTGCACATATATGCTTGCCGCCAGTGCCGTAAGCCTCTCCAAGTCAGCTCCAGTGTAATCCACGAACGCCGTCTCTGTTGTCGAGTAGGAAATAAGTACACGGTTGGCATGGGTTTCAGCTCGCTTCCGGATGACTTGGTCAATGGTAGTACACGGCCTTGCTGGGCGTGAGTGACAGGCCATGGTGAGAACAGTTGCCAGTGACTACGCAGAAATGACCATTCCGGTGTGAGCCCTCTAGCGATAAAAGTGTGCCAAAGAGAGCACTAGTATTTCTAATGGGACAATAAAAATTTCAAATGCAGCGCATATTTCTCATTAAAAAATCGTGGCGTTCCACTGACCACGATCTCGTCCCGAGAACTGCATCGGTGTCGCGAACCCGACTGCGCTTTCTTGCTTCAAAAAGTCACGGCAGAATGGATCGGAGTAGGGTTTCCATACTCTATTTAGCCGGAACTACTTCTTAAGGTTTACAAGCCGTGCGTAAATGGCTTCTAGAATGACGTACCATAGCAGCATATTGTGGACCTTGCAGGCTCGATAGACCGGATATTTCCCCGCATGCTACGAACCAAGGACGTAAGATATACAACCCTGCCTTTGTCTGCGGGAAGGTATAGCGATATCTTGTTTCATCTGGAACATCGTACCTATTCAGGCCCAAAAGGAGATCCTGGATCCCGCTAGCCTAAAGTTTGTAGTAAAAGCCACAGGCGTTAGCTACACGCTAACTGCTATACACTATCTGTTTACGCCACCAGTTCCTCGCTAAGTATCTGACTAGCTAGCGTCACGGAAGTAAGGACCTAGGTTAGTGGCTGTGAAGCCAATTGGAAATCTTGTTGTTCAACCGTAACTAAAAGTTCGTGATGTTTTAGTTTCAATCGATGCCGTGCACCTTTACCGAAGGCTTATATTAAGTTCGAGTCACTCGCGTTTCCAAACAGCCAAGCTGAGTACGCCGAAACCCTGAGTCCGACCGGGAGGATTGTGGCGTCCGCCTGTGCGCCCCGGCCTCTAACATGACATCTATTTGCCCCGCAGAGTCGTGAGGCAACCTGTTTATCACTAGATATTATATGAGAAAGGAAGGTGGCAGTATTTTGGATTCAACAACAGGGATACAGCGATTTGACCACATCCTGCAACTCCAAAAAAAGTATGCGGGACACGGAACAATATTTTTACTAACTTGTAGTCTGACATGTCGAATAGCCCGAATAATCCGATCGGTTCGCGCAGATCCCGACGCATTTAAGCAATGAAATCTCTATTATAGTTCTCTTCAGCACGAGTAAAAGACGATTGTACTTCTTTGAAGCTCAAAGAGCTGGTTTTCGAGGTACCATTTGAGACAAGTAGTTTGGACTACAAAGACCCTGCCATTGCCGCCACTTGACTCGGTGTCGCAGGTCTGAATCGTGTTTGTTCTTCGATCCAGCGTAGACGGTGGAAAAGCGAGCGCTGATGGAGTTCGTGGCATGGGTATGGTCAGAGGCATTCGCCTCGACGTTGGCAGTTTTATCCTTGCCCGAATCGACTTAGCATGCAATGGGACGGCCATTAGGTTCGTCAGGGAATCGCTTTCACGCATGAAACGCAGTCGGATAAGTCATAGCATATCAAGAAAATATCACGAGAGAATTAATGGAGAAAGCGAAATCCTGTGGGGATTTTCCATAACATTCAGCTCAAACATGCTATCCCTGCCTTCGCTTCACCGACCTCCAGCCGCTTCTTACAACAATTGCTCCAGAGCCAATTCAATCCATCACTCTAGCTCAGGCGCACAGGAGTCCTTTCTCTGCCGAATCTCATTCACAGGGGCAACAGGTCTTCCGGTGTCGAAATACCTCCGAATATTGGCGAAACACTCCTCTTGCGCCTTGGCGAATGAACCTTCGGTCAGCCCGCCCATGTGTGGCTGAACCACGACCTTGTCGCTTTCCATGAAATACGGATGGACACCGGCAGGTTCGCCTCCGAATACATCAAGTCCAGCGCGCGCAACCTTTCCACTCTCCAGAGCCTGAACAAGTGCTTCATCGTCAACAACTGCCCCCCGCGAGGTGTTTATCAGATACGACCTGTCCTTCATCATTTGTAGCTCGGCATGACCAATGAGGCGGGTGGTTCCAGAATTCAGGGGGCAGTGAAGCGACACGATGTCAGACGACCGCAACAGCTCCTCGAGTGACTGACAGTATGACACGCCAGCCGGTTCCTTCTTGGCGGGAAGACGGTGTCGATTATGGTACCGGACGTGCATATTGAAGGCGGATGCTTTGCGGGCGAGACGCGTGCCAATGTTTCCCATGCCCACGATTCCGAGTGTCAGACCGGTCGGATCGCGCGAAAGTCCGAGGCCTTGTCGCCAGCGGCCTTCTCGGAAACTCTTCTCCGCACGGGAAGTGTCACGGAGGGCAGCAAGAACGAGGAAGAGCGCCATATCAGCAGTCGCCTCTCCTGTGGCGTGCCTGGTGTTGCAAAACCAAATGTTTTGGGCCGTCATCCAGTCCACGTCGAAATCATTGTAGCCCATATTGGCCGTGACAACTATACGGAGGTGTGGAAGAAGCGGGGAAAAGAGTTGGGCGTCAAAGGGTTCAAATGAATGTGCTCCAAGGCGGCAGACGGCCTGATATGGCCCTCCAGACGCAACAGCTGCTGGAAGTTTGTCGAGTAGCTCAGCTCGGCTTGAGGCTTTGAGAATCTGGAATCCGCGTTAGGTTACAAACAGATCAAACGAGACAGGATGGGCTTACATCAATATCGAATTGGTCCCCATATTCCTCTAGGCCTCCACGGTACGCTGGCTCACCCAGAAACAGAATCTTGGGCTTTGCAGAGCAGGAGTTGGACGAATACATTGTTGTCTTTCTTTGCGAATGAAACACTGGCATGCAGTTGGAAAGAGAGATTTCGCCTGATACTAATACTTGGCACATGATGATGTCAACTTCAATGTGCGCCAGCACTCTCGAACGATCTTCTGACAAACATCGGCTGATTACTTCCGGTTTCACGGCCTACACCTGAGTGTTTCATAGATTCGAAACCTCTCGATAGGCAAGCAGGAGGTCAGTGCTGATCGAAAAAGACAAGCTCTCTGGGCTTGCAGGCTTGGTAAGCTGGGTGCTGAACTTGACTTTCCTGCGCGATCCAGCCGCTATGCACGGATAATCCTGAACTTGTAAGGTTGCAAGAGTGTCTAATGGTCGCTAAAGTAACCTTGAAGCCACAATATAAACAGAAGTTCAAAAGCGGAAATTTTTTCCACTCTCGTCCTCCGCTGTCCGATCTTGGGGCAAACGCCACTTCGCGATGCCTTCGATTCTAGCTCGCCTTGAACTGAACAAGCCGAAAGCTAATGCCGGCTTGAAATATCTGCATATTGAGCATCTCAGATCTTTGGCTTGTCAAGCTGGCGTTACTTTTCGACTCGGTCATTAGTAACATGACTGCTTTGTTATAGGGTCCAGATCGCCGCCATCTCGCCGTTAACACCCCAGATCCATGGTTTTCTGTTGTGGGCTTCTCATAATGGGTCTCTGCCACAAAACCTTGGCAGCTTTGTCTCTATCTCACTTCCTCAAAGTGAGTCAGGCAGTCCGGCGCGGCAGTTCACTTCGGCATCACAATCACATGTCATAAAAGCAGTTAGTTTCGATCCTCACTTTTCAGCAGTACCGGTCGAGTCTTGCAGGCTCTTTTTTACCAAATCTATCCAATGGGATTCTCCGCACTTTTTGGAAGGTTGCTGCTGGGGCTTCTCCCCGCAGCAAATTCTGCAGCCGTATGGCAGCAGAGAACCTACACTCACTCGGTTCCTCAGACGCCTAGCACAACCTTCGCCTCAAATGATTTCATTGACAAGCACGAGGCGCTGTCCGCACTCACGGCTGCCCTGGGAAATGCTACCGTTGCCTATCCTGGAGACCTAAGATATGGCTTAGCGGTTGCGCGAGTCTGGACCGAGCAACGCAAGGCGTACCCCGATGCTTTTGTCTTTCCGGAGACGCCGGAGCAGGTCAGCATTATCTTGCAGTTCTACTCCAAGGCTCATGCGTTGTGGGCCGACGGTTTTGCCATCATGGGCGGTGGCCACGCCGACGCTGGCGGTGCGCAGTCTCCAAGCGTGATCATCGATTTACAGAATATCGGCTCCACCGAAATGGTCTCGGACCCACCCAAGGAATCTACCGAATGCGCGATTCTCAAAATTGGCGGTGGCGCCGAAGCCGGTGATGTGTACGATGCCCTGGACGGCACCGGCTGGGCTTTTCTTGGTCCACGTGCAGCCTCCATCGGAGTTGGCGGCTTCATTCTCGGCGGTGGGATTGCTTTCCAGACCGGCCGGTATGGCGTGGCCATAGACAGTCTTGTCGGTATTGAGGTTGTCTTAATAAACGGCACTATCACCTATGCCAACCCCTACAATCAGCAAAGCGATCTCTTCTGGGCCGTCACTGGTGGCGGCTGGCTTGGCTTCGGCGTCGTCACCAACTTCTACATCCAGGCTTATCCTGATCCTGGCAGCGTCTATGTTGGTACTATTGCTTACGGCGAGGATAAGGCGGACATCGTATTCAACAATACCGTCAACTGGTGGGGGAGCAATACCGATCCTGATGCTTTCCCTGCTCTTCTGTACTACCTGAAAGATCCCACACAGATCAACTCTCTTGTTCCCATTAGAGACCGCCAGTTCACCCTCCAACTCGACGCTTTTTACTTTGGTGGTAATGAAGCAAAGTTCAATGAGTCGTTCGGCCAGTTCTTCGAGGAAGCAGACAGCATCATCATCGAACGCTACACTCTGAAGACCCTCCAGCAATACCTGCTCACCAACTATCCCTACGGGTACAAACGTCTCTTTTATGGCAAGAGCCACACACGCTCAACCGTGAATTTTTACCAGAAGACTTTTGCTATCTACAAGGAGACCATCAACGGCATGCTAGAGCGCGGCGAGGATCCCGGCCACACTCTCTGGGTCGATGAATGTAAGGCTCGCCAAGAATTCCTCGCGTGTTGCTTATCATACTACAGATATATTTCCCGGATGGAACGGAGCTGGCCCCAGATTAGACGCTGACACTGCATGGCCGCACGCCACGAGCGCGCACATTACGCTCACGTCCGGCGAATGGAGTAATGAAAACACAACACAGTGGCTGTACCACCAGGACCGCGACAAGATGATGTCTTATCTCCGTGAGTTCCAGGATGAACTTGACGATCCGGCAATCTATGATTATCCCAACTACATGTTAGTGCATCTGACTACTTAACGCTCGATGGGGAAGTGCTGACGTTGCTCTGCAGTGCTCCACACAGCACGGCCGCGGAAGTCTGGGGAGCGAAGAACTTTAGGAGGCTCCTTGAAATCAAGGAGAAATACGACCCTGACTGCCTGCTGAACAGGGGTAGAGTCCCTGCAACTAAGGCATGCGTCGCTAAGGGATTGGCGAACACTCAATTAGAGTGACTGCTGTGGCTAGTGTTGGGGTACCTTTTAAGAAGGCATTTCAGTTGCATTCGCGGGGGAATAATCTCTGATTTATGTGACGGAATGTTCATAGTATTGCAAAACAATTACTCGAATGAGGAGATCAGCCAGCAACCATTTTCAAGATCTCCAGTACCTGGTTATCCTCTTTCAGCGGCACAGGGTTGGTCCCGCTCCACCTATCCTTCAAGCTGTTCTTTGCAAGCCCTTCAAACTTATCTTCCCCGACACCAACATCCTTCAACGAGCACGGCATCCCTAACTCTTCCACAATCGCCCTCAACAACTCCCCCAACTCCGCCTCTCCCTTCCTTAACCCCCTCCACCCCAGCACTTTGGCCACCGTTTCTTCCTCCCAAATCACCCCCTCCACCACATCCTGCCTTCTCGCATTCACACCTCTGTTATACCGACACACTGCTGGCAGCAAAACACAACTTGTCTCCCCATGCCCGACCCCCAGTGGCCCCAATTGGTGCCCAACCCCGTGACTCGCGCCCAAATCCACCCCCCTCCTTACCGCCGCCATCGCCTCCACAGCCCCCATCTGACACGCATGCCTCGCCTCCGTATCCGCGCCATCCTTCTTGCACCGCAACAGGCCCGGCACCAGCTTCTTCAGCCCTTCCTTTGCACTCTCGTCCGCTGCCTCGTCCCGGCGCTCCGGCACCCCGCACAGCGTCTCAACGCAGTGGTCCACGGCCCGGAACCCTGTCGACAACCACACGCGCTCGGGCGTCGTGGTGCTCAACTGCGCATCCAGCACGACGAGCGACGGCGGGTGCGCGGGCGCCGCGAAAATCGTCTTCTCGCCGCTGGAGTCGTTAGTCGCCGCGCCGAGTCCGGAGTACTCGCCACCGGAGAGCGTGGTCGGGACGCAGACGATGCGGGCGGTTGGTGGGTGCAGGTCCGGGCGAAGCCGCGTCCAGTCGCCCCGGGAGTCGAGGGCGGCAAGGTGGGAGGAGGTGGTGGCGTTGTTGGCAAGGCACTGTTTTTGGGAGTTCAGTCTTCCGGCTGTGGTGGGCAAGGGGGAGACTGGGCTTACCAGGGCCACGACTTTGGCCGCGTCAGTCAGGCTGCCGGCGCCAAGGGTGACGATGGCGTCGGCGTCGCCGTTTCCGTTGTTGGTGGATTTGATGGCGTTGACAACTTCGAGCGTTTCGCTCCAGGGCGTGTGCGAGGTCATGCCGACTCGGACGCCGATAATGCGGTCCGGACCAATGGCAGATTTGAGGCGAGCGAGGGCATCAGTGTTTTTGGAGAGGCTGTTGGAGGCGATGATGTAGATGCGAGAAGCGTGGATGTCGTTTTTCAGGTAGTTGGCGCAGGCTTGGTCGAATGGGAGGCCGTATGATATCTCTGGCCGGGGGAAGTCGGGAAAGGCGGGTCGGCGGACTTCTTGAGGTGCCATTTTGGAGACTCTGGGTTTTGGAGTGGTGTAATCTTAGTTCCTTGGGTTGTTTCATGGGCAGGTGTTGTAAGACTTATATCCCGATGATCAGGGTTACGTCACTGGAACGTAAAGGTGGATCATGATCTCCGGTCATGGTGAGACCTCAATATGGTCATGAGTAGATCTTAGGAAGTATTAGGATTGTTTCTTTGTGCTATCTGCCGATTTTGGTAAAGTGAAGTGTAAGTGACTAGTGAACTTTCCTAAACAATTTTTGATAACCTTCCATACGTATACAACGGCAGTCTACGGTTCTCACATCGTAAATCTGATTTTTATTGTATATGTATTAAGTGAAAATAGTAGGGCCAGATATCAGGGATGAAGTCATAGAAGTGGTACAATTTAGCTGCATCGAAGATCCAGTTTCCTTCCATTTATCACATCAGCACAAAGCAGGAAGAGCTGGAAGCCGAAGAATAGCAATGTCTACCGACAACTTCATGAGCATGTTGTATTACTCAAGAAGCTTGAATATAAGGAATGCCAGTCAGCTTAAACCCCCTCTCCGTCAACTTCAATGGCTGCCTCGGCTTCCCAGTGTTGTAGGGACAAGGTTCGCCACCCCTCTTAATCGGCACGCCCCCAACATGCATCGCGTTCGGCCAGTGTGTTGTGCTTTTCGTCTCCTGGAACGCGTTCTTCTTCCTCACCAGATCCTCCTGGCTAGCCTCCGCCACGGGCATATAGCACGTATACACGCAGAATCGCGGTCGCTCCCCCTTCGGACTAAGGTTGTAATGCGGCGTCCTGCTATCCCAAAGCAGCAGGTCCCCTGGCTCCGCATTGACCTTGACCCATTCGCATCCTTTGTCCTTTAACCACGCCATGCCCTCCTCGGTGAACCCATACCACTCCTTCGTCCACGCCCAGATCTTGTTCGGCTCGTCCTTAAACTGCTCATGGAACTTTTCGCTCAAGAGGTGCGCGCCTTTGCACACAATTAGCCCACCGTCGTTGTTACCATTCTCAAACACGTTGACAAGGCCCTGAAGGCAGCGGAAGCCGGGCTTTTCGGGATCTTGGTCCTGGTGTGGCCAGGGGTTGTTCGCGGGCACGCCTTTGCGGTTGGGGAAGGCGAGGTTAACGCCATCGAAGGAGACGATCAGATCGCGCGTATCGTAGACGCGCTCGAAGGCCTCAACAACGCCGGGCTCCTGCCGGATGGACCAGGTGAAGGACTCGTGGGCGATGCCGTAGCCAAGGCACATGCCTTTTTCGTTGATGATGGGGAGGTTGGATTCTTTGATCGTGGATGGGTTGGCGCGGTTGAAGCCAAGCCCACCAGCGCTAAAGCTGTGTAAGTGGAAGGGAGTTGGAGGGAAGGGGGAGTGGGAAGTACAAGGTCTCCAAGTAGGTCATCATCTCGTCGCCGTATTGCTCGGCGCGGTCGCGGGGGATAGCGCCTTTGACGACGACATAACCATCGCGGATGAGGTCGTCTCTCCAGTCGCCATATGAGGTGCCCTCTTTCGCGAATACCTTGTTCGGGCCAGCAGGTTTTGGGATGATGGGTGACATACTCGCTGTGGGAGCTGCTTTTGCGGTTGACTTGGGGATGCGGACCGCCTCCGTAGCTAAGCCGTCGTTGATCGTCATTGTGGCCTTCCAGTGTGTATGATTGTTACAAGAAATGATTCCAGGCAGTTTGTGAGTCGAGCTCTTAGGGCAATGTGAGCTGAAATACCACGTCCTTGGGCTTGAAGTGGGGCCGCGTGCTTAAACAGATCCCCCACATATCCGGAACCATCAACGCGGCCTCCGCAGTTCCGGAAACGACATATGGCCGTGTCGGGAAGAGGATAAGCGTCATTGGAAAGCATTTCGGTCTGGTCCCTAAGTATCTCATTCTGCATACCAAAAGAGCCAGTCTCTCTCGACCAATTGGGAGGCAGAGGGAAGATCAAAGACCAAAACCTTCCCGATTCGCCTAGTGCGCATGCATGCAGTTTGCCATGGTGTCGACCCACAATGGTGCACAATGCAGGTAGTGGCGGCTACAATGCCCATCCAGTTCGCTGGGTGCAGCCTAGTTCCTCTCCGCTGACCTTACGCGGCACCACCCAATGCGCCCCATACATTCACAGTCGCAAGCTCGACTCATAAACCTTCGATCATGCATTTCCAGCCCAAGCTTTTCGAGAAAATGACTCCATCTATTGCTTTCGAGAAGGCATCGTACGCTTCGATGCAGAAAATAGATCTTAGTGTTATGGAAAAGTTCACGTGTACTCGGTAACCCCAGCTGATACGTGAGCCTTAAACCCTTGTCACTTCCACAAGTCCTCTGCAATATCTATTAAGTTGGTTACGTATTTCTTGGTGTATCGAGAGCACTCCTTTTCTGGTCAGATGGCTTATGCTGCTCAAGCTGCTGTTGAGGCCAAGCGGGCCTCAAGGATCCAGATAGGCAAATGCTGAGCCGCTAGCATGAACTTGACCATCTTAGCCGTGTGTGGTCCGTAAATTTTATCTAAGGAGTCGAGGATGCGATGAAAAAAGGCCTTGAGGTCGCTTGGTAAGGCCTTCACCCTTTTGCGCAGGAGCTTAACGGTTGCTAAGTTCACCAAGCCTTTCTTGACTTCTCAGACAACCAGAGAAATTCACAAAAACACGACTTGGGCTTTTCTGACAATTTCTTCTAGGAGCTCTTGATAGAGAGGGTTCATTTTGCGAAGCCGAACGAAGCGTCGGTCCTCGGCGAGTTTTTTTTTTTTTTTTTTTTTTAAGTAGGAATCAATATCGTCTCGGTTGAGGTCCTCGAGGGCGAATGAGGGGCAGTGACTGAACGTGTCCCAGAAGACATTCGAAGGTCGACTTGAGAGGCAAAGTTTGATATTCGGACACTCAGCAAGCCCCTCAAAAAGTTGGATGAGGTCGTCGTGAGTGCCTTCTTGCGAATCTCTGTCATACTGATTAAGGCCATCGACAGATAGACAGACTGTGCGGAGGATATTTGCCGTTTCTTCAACTCAGCAAAGGCTATCCTCAGTTCGGAAAAGGTCCAATTTCGTTGCGGGTACAGGTAGTGAACCCCTTTCAAGGCTGAATACACCTTTGGAATCAGCTCCGGGCATTGCCACAACAGCTCGAAAAGCAAGGTCTGCAAGAGACTTTTCTGCGATCTCTGTGTTTTGGAGCCGGCAGCCCAGACGACGTGTGAGGCTACCAAAAGCTCTTCCAAGAGGCTCCAGTGCCTAGGCGGTGCCTCAGAAGTTCTTTCGCGAGCTCGTTGTCGCAGATGTACTTCATCAATGTTGGTTTGTCTGAACCTGGTTTAACCTGGACCAAACAAATACCCTCCTCATCTTTGAACCTTGATGCAAGCTTTGACGGCGGACCAAAAGAGTATTTGGGTGGGGCGTCAGTCACTAGCCACTGCAACATGCTTTCGTGGGCAAAGGAAACTTTCTCCTGGTGGTCCCAAAGACTTGGAAGATACAAGCTCTTCAACAGACAATGCTCTAAGCCGACGGCTCTACCTGCACAAGAAAGCATAGTGAGATTCAGTGACATGGCGGATAAAAATTCTGACGGCTCCCGGACGTCCGATTCAGCCACTGCCTCCATGTTCTTAAGGCGGCCCAGGTGGGCAACTATTCCCGAATGCTGCAGGGATGATTGCTTTTGAAGGCTTTCCAACGCGTTCTCAACTTCATGTTTCAGCTGTTTCATATGGGCGGTACGACTTTGGTGCAATTTTCTGCTCTCATTGGAGATCTCTTCGAATTGGGGACGTATCTCCGAGCTGTGGAAAAAACAGATCCTCACAGGCGAAACACAGGCGGATAAATTTAGATGATTTGACGCATGCCACGAAATGCAGGATATGACTGTTGAGCGATTCTTGGAGAATTCTGATTCTCTCGGCGAGTTGCTTCAACTTCCCGCTCTTCCCGGCCTCTTTCACGGCCTGGGCGAAGCTGCGCCATACGGCGCCTGACTTCTGGGGACCTGGTTTGCCGGTGCTTGATTTCTTCCGGTGCAATTCATTTAGCTCCTTTGACAAGGCTCCAGTCATCTCTCTGCATCGGTGGACTATTGTTTGTAAGCCCGGAATGGTGCTTGCAAGGGATATTTTCGTGCTGATTTTGTCGTCAAGGCTGTTGAGCTCCCGCAAAACCTTGTCCAACTCGACATGGCGCGCGGAAACCTCCTTGCCAGACTCGCATATTTCGCGAGCCTGCGACACAAGCTTGCAAGAAAAGTCGATGGATTGGACAGTATTGTTTGCCAGCCCGAGGGCCGCAAATGCCTCGAGGACCATGGTGTTGGCTGTTAGTTTCAGGCACTCCACCCGCGGACTGCAGGCTGCTTATGAGTATAGGGCACAGCCTCAGACTCGTTGATGGTAGATCGTCCAGTGGCGGAGCATTTGCCCTTATGCAGCAGACGTTGGGCTGCGGACTGCATACGGTGATTGCACAAGTGCCTCATTTGCTGGTAGAAGACGAATTTTGTTTGAGGGTCTCATGGTAGCCTGATACTCGCAGACGGTGGTTAGCCGTCACTAGGAGATGCATCAATGTGCCCGTGTGCGCCACAAGAAATAGCAATCTGCAAAGAAATGGAAACTTCTCAAACTTGCAGGATCTGAGAGCGTAGGAAAAGCGGCCCAGTGTAGACTCAGATGTCCATCGTATGAAGGTGTTATCGCTGGACAATAGGTCACTTGGAGTTGATGGTGATGATGGGACGGAGGTGCGTGCGGAGATCAGGCAGGGCGCGTCGGCCTCTCCGTGCACGGACGCGTCCTGACGCGTGAAGCTCCTCTCCGACGCCAGAGCTGCTTCTGCAACAACCTCCACAAAATGCTGCCCGAAGAGCTGTTGCTCACCACACTCAGCGAGCAATTTCCTTGTCGCGAGCTGCAGATCAGGCAGCTTTCTGCCTTGTACAATGTCCGTTGTTCTCCCTACCTCCGCCGCCAAAATTGACCTCGTAGCAGCCGCCTCTCCCCAGCCCATCCACCCTAGTCGTCCACGGCCTCGATGCCACTGGCAAAAGCTCTGTAGTACGGAGCGTCCTCGAAACGCGCCGGATACCACATGCGATCGTCAATTGCCGCGAATGTATAACCGGCCGCCACCTGCTCGAGCGCACCCTCGCCGCCTGCCTCGATGCCGTTGAAGAAGCCGATTCCGACACGCCGCTCGACCGCAGCCTGTACGCACGATGCGAGAACATAAGCGCGCTTTTTGTGCATTTGCAGAGGCTGTTGGAGGGTGCAGAACAATTTGTCCTGGTGTTTGACGGCATCGATAAGCAGCGTGAAGCCCCGCCGACGCTGCTACCTGCCCTCGCACGGCTGGGCGAGCTTATCCCCAGCCTAAGCACCACCCTCATAATCTCCGTTCCGCGACCGCGCTTCCTTCACACTGCGAGCACTCCGAGCGTCCACTTCCCGTCGTATACGCGCGATGAGGCGATCCTCATTCTTTCGCGGCGGCCGCCCAGCATCTTTCTCGAGCCGCCATCGCCGTCGAAAGAGTACACGGATGACTTGGCTGCAGAAGACAATGCCTGGGTATGGTCACGCTTTTTGGGCGTGGTGTGGGATTCGCTAGCCAAGAGCGCTGCGCGAGATGTCGTAAGCTTCCGCGCACTGGCAGATAAGCTATGGGATCCCTTTGTTGCGCCCATCCGTGAAGGCACGTTCGGCACGAGAGACTTCTCGCGGCTGTTGGTACACCGGCGAGCAATCTTCCAGGGTGAGGCCGCGCTCGTAGACAGGGTGGTGCCGAAGGAAGCGGAGGAGGGCAGAATGAAGGCGAACGGTATGTTTTCTCGCAAGCCGTCCTCCTTGCCAACAGCTCCCAAACTGCGAATCAATTGCTGACATAATGCCAAGTCAACCATGACCTCCCCTACTATTCAAAATACCTCCTCTGCGCCGCCTACCTCGCCTCCTACAACCCCGCCCGCCAAGATGCCGTCTACTTCATGAAAGCTAGCGAGAAGAAACGCCGCAAGCGCGCCGGCGGCGGCAGCACGCCCGGCCGCGCCGCCGCCCACCGCAAGATCTCGCGCCATCTCCTTACGCCCTCGGCTTTCCCGCTTGACCGCCTCCTCGCCATCTTCCGCGCCGTCTTGCCGCACGATGCGCCCCCAACGGCGGACGTGTACACGGCAATTGCGACGCTGAATTCACTAAGGTTGTTGCTAAGGAGCGGAGCGGCCGGCGCAGATCCGTTGGATGGAAGTTGTAAGTGGAGGGTGAATTATGGGTGGGAGTATGTGAGGGACTTGGGGAGGAGTGTTGGGCTGGAGATGGGCGACTACTTGGCGGGCGTAGTGGATGCATGAGTGGTGGCGTTGAAGAGGGCAAGTGGATGGAGTAGAGATACCCAGGGTCAATGTCGGAATGTTATAGACGCCGTTGTCGGGATCACGACGTTCACGACTGCGGAAAATACCATTTATAGGCGTGCCTTTCTGTGATAAATATCGTTGCAGCATGCCAGCAGGGCAGCCGTTTGCAGGAATTTTTATGAGCTTATGCTTCGCCTCACAAGCGGCAAACTCTCGGCTGCAGAGAGGTCGATTACGCTTAGGAGAATGAGCAAGGGAAGCGCGAGAGAGGGAATGGTTGATATCCTGTACTCAGTACGGAATTCAAATAGACTCTTCCTCTTGCTCACCTCAAAAGCTCCGACTCTGTCACTTCGCATCGCTCAGGCCCCAGGGAACAAGCTCGTGCCTGCCTCAGGCACCTCCCAAACTCTCCGCTGAGCGAAAGCCGTTCCCTCTGCAAGCTCCATCGCGGGAATGCAAAATTCAACTGCTTGGCGAGGGAAGAAAATGCCCCCTCCTTTTCTTCCTTCCTTTCTTTCTTTCTTCCCTTTTTTTGGTAGTGCCACATTTCTGATTGCCGCAGCTTGTCGCTGTTGCCCCTGTATCGCTCCGGATAATTTCGTGGCTCGCCGACTAGGTAGCAGCGCTGGGAGTACCTTGGGCGAAGCGCCTGGGGGTGGATAGGAGCTCGGGTGCGGGCTGGAGCAGTTCGGGAGAAATCGCTTGGATGGTGGATGATGTGCCTGAGGCCGTCGTGGGAGGAAATTTTAACGTTGTGCTTTCCGTTTTTTTTTTTTTTTTTCGTGCTTCAAGAAGTGATGCTGCTTCTTTAGAATGGATACCGTCTTGACGAGGAAAATTGTGAATGAAGTGTGAAGAAACGTACATAGCTGGCATTATTTTGTAAAGAGAAGATCACTAAAAAGAAACATGAAATTGTGAAGAGGCTGATGATTGAGTCTCGCTATCGGGTCTTTTGTCACATAGGGATGTGGAATTCGATTCACCAGACTACTTGGAATTGCGATATAGCTCCAACCGGCATCTTTTGCTGCTTCAGTCTAGCTGACGCAGCAGTTCTACAATAAAAGATTCAATGCGGCATGAGATGGCAGACGCCTGCTTTTGTGCTCCTTAGTATCTGCTAAGGTGAGTTCGACTATGAATGATGAAGTTAGCGCACACTTAATCCATTATCGTGGCAAGTGCATGCATGGGACGGCCGTATTAGAATGTTAGAAGAGTGTGTCGCAGAGAGCCTTGCTCGTTGTGCAGCAATGTGTCTCAGCACTACTCTCGTGCATTTCAGGTCTGTCGGCCCTCGCCTCTCCTGACCAGCGTCATCCGGTGATTTCAAGTCCGGACGGTGCGCGGAGGTGGGCTGATGGATTTCGTGGCGGTCAGCGCAACGACGTGTTTCATGGTCAGGGAGATTGCGGTCCCGATAGAGTTCCTGCTGGCTATAGATAGCTGCGCGTTGCCGGACCGAGCGATGCAGCGGCTCGGCGGACGCGGGAAGGGAGAAGGCTTCCCGAGGCCGGTACCTGCCAAGCCAATGCCTGATGACGCGCGCTGTCTCGCGATCCCCCGCTCAAAGTGGTGGTGAGAGGAGCGGCCGACGGGGTGGAGGCCGCAGCTGCCGCGGAAGCAAGACCCGCAAGCGTTTCAAGCGCGGAGCCCACGGTCCTCGTATAGCTCTTCGCGCGGCGTGGGCTCTGGTTAAAATAAAGTTAGGCAGGGGGCCAGGATTCCTCGCTCGGTCGGCCGCGTTTCATCGCTTAGTCACGCTCCAACGTGTCCAGATTGAAGCTCCGCGCGTTCAGAGCAACCTCACGTCCAACCAAGCTCAACCCCGATACCCTAACTCGAGCCTGCGAATCGCTGGTGCTGCCCAAGATGAATATCTTCCGATTGCTGGGTATGTGGCAGCCCCCGAACCTCCGCGCCGCCTCCCCGCCGAGCTCAACAGGAATTGTTGCCCGCTGCGGAGCAGAGAGCCAAGAGGAGAGAGAGAGCCAAAGGAACGCGAGTAGCTGACAGCCATGGTCTTGCGCAGGGGACTTGTCCCACCTGATATCAATCCTGATCCTGCTTCACAAGATGAAGACGACGAACGTACGTACCCGCGATCGACCCCCCAGCCTCGAGAGCTTTCCCGGCAGTGCGCGCACACAGCTCGAGTCGTTTCGCGACAAGGAGAACGAGAAGCTGACGCGCCATTGACCTCCAGAGCGCCAATGGCATCTCGTTCAAGTCGCAGTTCTTATACCTCATGGTCTACGTGACCCGCTACATGGATCTGCTCTGGACCTTCTACGACGCCTCGGCGCTGTACAACACCGTCTTCAAGATTATCTTCATCTCGACCTCCGCCTATACCGTGTACCTCATGTTGAACGATTACCGCCCCACGCACGACCCGAATCTTGACACCTTCAAGGTCCAATACCTGCTGGGCGCCAGTGCTGTCTTAGCGATCCTCTTCCCGTACAAGTACACGCCGACTGAGGTGCGCAGACCCACCCAACAAGATTGGAAGACGAGAGAAGATCATGAAAGGCAGCGTATGCTGATATGGTGTTAAACAGATGCTCTGGGCCTTCTCCATTTGGCTCGAGTCGGTCGCCATCCTGCCGCAGCTCTTCATGCTGCAGCGCACCGGCGAGGCCGAGACCATCACCACGCACTATCTGTTTGCGCTCGGCGCCTACCGAGCCCTGTACATTCCCAACTGGCTGTACCGCTACTTCGCCGAGGGCTACTACGACCCCATTGCCCAGATCGCTGGCATCATCCAGACTATCTTGTACTCGGACTTCTTCTGGATCTACTACACCAAGTAAGTCCCGAGATTGCGCCGGATCACCCTGCCGAGTGCGCGACATGGTCGAGTTGGGAGGCGCTGACACACGACGTACAATAGGGTTCTCCAAGGCAAGAAATTCAACCTTCCCGTGTAAACTTCTTCACACCTTTTTCCCTTTATTACCGAACGCTGGGGCAGGGGAAGTGGTGTTCGCGGGACGCGACCGTCTTCTGGCGGGGAAAGAGAGCTGGAAGGAAAAAAAAACTTGTATGATGGCGTTGCGGCAGAGACGAGCATTTCCGGGAAGGATATCCGTTTGGCCATGATTCCCCAACTATTTCAGCGTACATGCCTTTCTCTCTGATCACTCAAGGAATTTTCTTTTCGTTCGCACGTTTCCTCTTGCAACGGGTTGAAATCGCACGGATTGGACTCCTGGGGGATAGAGTTTTGGCCATGTGTGGTTTCCTCTTTCCGCGCGCGTGCGTCTCGTAGCAGAGCCAAAGCTCCCGCCGTGTATGTAGGGCGAGGGAGAAGTTGGACGTGGTAGGTATGGTACGCCTTTCTTTTTTTTTTTTTACCTTTTTCTTCTGTACTTTAAAAGATATTAGCATGGCAATGGAAGGAAACTCATATAAAGACACAGCGTCTTCATATACCAGTACTTTTACCCTTGTAGTATGAGCTGGGCTTTCGTCCCCGTACCTGTTCACTTTGAGCTGTTCCAGGATCTATCCCTCCACATGTCTGATGTTATTCTGGCTGGAGGTGGGCATTTTGACTGAGGTGCGGACTTGTGGAAGAATGGAATGATTTGAGTATATAAAGTACTATATTGCGCATGCTCTGAGAAAAGGTTCGTTCGGTATGATATTTCTACCGCCCCCAGGGTTTCTTCCCTCTTCGGAGGTAAAGCAGCTTTTTTTTCCTTTTTCTTTTTTCGAGGGGCGGTCGGCTTTTGGGGAAGGAGGAAGTGTACGATGGCTTCCCCAACAAGCGCAGGTGTTTGGGATTCTCACGTAAGAAGAGGACGTGGAGTGCACGGAAATTGATACTCGGGCTGCCAGTGAGAGGCATGGCGCAGGAAGAGCTTGGAAAAGCTTCGCCCAGGGCAGGTACACCCCGCGGCTAACGGACAACGAAAGGCACAAAAGGAAGAGAAGAAAGCAAGAGCACAGGGATCGAGAGACTATCTCTGGGAAACTAACACAAGCGCCGACAAGCCAGGACGCCCACACCCCTCCTCCCCCAACGTTGTAGGAGAAAGAGAGATGCCAGCCTCCCGCAACTCCCCTCTCCCCGGTTCCCTTGCCTCCACAAGCCCTCCCCGTGAAAGGTTGAGAGATGCCTCAAAACGGAACCGAATCTTGTCAACCCCCCTTTTTTTTTCCTGCGCTGTCTCTTGTTCTCATCGCACGGTGCCCCAACTCCGGCGCACCAATCCCCGTCCGTCAGGCTGTCCGACCCTGGCCTGCTCGCTTCACTTACCCCACACTGTCAATAGACGTCCATGCGTTCAAACGTCTACCCTTCCCTTTCCTCTGCTTCGCTTCGCGCCTACCCTGACGTGTCTCTCCACACTTTATTCCGACGTCAGCAACGTTCTATGGGTGAAGAGTCGGATTTGCCAAGGGGTCTGTCTCGTGCTTATCTCGACGACGTGCGGTGCGCCCGAAGCAGGGTTTGGCGGCGAGGAGGCCTTATGATGGATATGACGACGAGGCTTAGAGCGGGCGAGGTGGTATTGAAGGCGTTGCACCGGCTGCGCAGGTCGCGCGGGCGCAGGGATACGTGCGGTGGTGGCGAGGATGCGCGGTCGCGGATTCGGTGCGGCGAGAGAGAGAGAGAGCGAGCGACGGCATGGATGTTGCACTTTTGGTGTGGGTGCGCAGCGCTGCCGCTGTCGCTGGCGCTGGCTGCGATGTTGATGCTTTGTGGGAGGCGGTCGCGAGGATGGTGCGTAACAGGCCTTCCGGGCTGGAGTCGCGCGCTGCGGCCGCCTCTGCCTAGGACGGGGCGTATCGCTCTCGAGACGGGTCAACACGCCTCTAGTGCGCTGGTTTGGCATCATCGCGCTTCGTGAAGCGGTGCGTCCAACTGGTTCTTGTGTTGCGGTCTGGATGGTGTGATCGTCGCGGTTGAAGCGGCTCACTGTCTGGGAAGGCGTCGGTGAACCGTTGTACGGCTTGTCTGCTATGTTCAGTGGCGTTATGAACAAAGGAGCACACAATGTTGTTGTTCGTCGGAAGGGCGTATCGGCTTGAAGCCTATGCTTGATGTTGGCTTACCATTGGCAGGCTGGCGCGCGATTGAGTTTTCGAGGATGGGGCAGGCGTGGCTGCCGGACGGAGCAGCGCAACACTTCACGATGGTTCCCGCCAGGAGATAGATGGCCACTCGCGGGGTCAGCCATGGCCTTGTGTTGGACGATGAGTTTTGTGTTCTGCTGGGTGAAATTTCTATGGCATTAATCATCCGCCATGTTGACAGTCGCGGCGTCGCGTGGACACAGCGCGGCAACAGCACAGGGCAGCGATTACCTCTTCCCCTTCGCCATTGTCTACCACGTCCCCTCGCCGCCGCAACATCAGCATGGAGCTAGGCCTACAGGAATCCTACAGAGAAGCGCATCTCGCCCGCACGAGCACTCGGCGGTGTTCCGTGTTGGCGCCCGCCCGCTGGACGAATTTTCGCGTCGCTGACTAACCATCGGCGCTGTGCGTGCTATCTGAAGCGCCATAAATTTCTGAGAATTGACTGTGGCGGCGAAACGGCCGGTACAGGAGCGGTCTGATCTTGTCGGGTCCCTGATTCTCGCGCGGAATCCCGTCGTTCGGCGAGCGGACGGCACGATCCACCGCAGCTCATGCTCACGAAGATTCTGCGCGCGAAGCGTGGTCATGCTGCAGCCTGGTGTGCATGGTCTTGGGTACGGCGCCGGCAGCTGTTGCCGCGACGTTGCAATGCCGGGCTAGCATAGCCGCCAGATGCCCCGGCGAGTCCGCCGAAGCACAGAAACCGTGGGTCTTGATGACGATGATTCAGCGCGCGTAGGCCGGCTGCTGGCGCACACATTGGACTGAGGAAGTATCCCAGAGGGCCGGAATGCCCAATTGGCCCGGCGCTACGCACCCGCGCCGGCTAATCGCCATGGCTGTGCGCCGCTCCGACCCGCGATGATCAGCTGCTGGGTGCATCTGTGGAGGGGAGTCATCGTGCGCGCTGGCCTGAGGCTCGACGGGCGTGATCGTGATGGGCGGCTGGGTGGAAGTTCGCCCAAACCACGGTACGCGGTGTCAATGCCGTCCTGTGGTGGTGGTGTGTAGAGGCAGGCACGAGGGCGCCCGTGCCCGCCGCATGGGGGAATCAGTGTTTGCGCTTTCTCCTTCGGGAGGCTGTTCGACACAGTTTCCCGCCAGCATTGTTCTTGCCTCGCTATAGCTGGCGCTGGGGCCGTGTGTTTCTGGGAGTATATGGGCCTTTGGTGCCGTCGCAACCTCTACCAAGCTGCAATGGCTGGTTGGCTCCCATCATGCCGGCGTCAAGGCAATGCGTTCCGGTAAATGATGTTACCGAAATAGGCCGGGCGTGTTCTCATGGATTGCCCAATGATTCATCTGAGTGGCAGCGCAGCGAGTGTGAGAGGCAGATTCCCGCTCCCTATAAGAGCTCAACACCCTGCCTCCATCCTCCGTCCTCCTCAGTCACTACCACTATCACCACAGCTGATTTTGCCAGCCAGCCAGCTACCCCTTCGTTAGCACCAGCACTTCCTCTCACTGTCACTCTACAAAACCACCCTCTCCATACCCCCAACCTCCTCTTTCGCTCTTCCTCCAAGCCAACTGCTACCCACTTCGATCCTATTCATCAACACCCGAAACATCCGCAAGCAGTTCCTACAGCTGAACCGTCTTTGGCCATGTCTGCTCAACGCAGCGCCAGCAACATCCCCCCTCGCGGCGAATCCGAGGCCCAGGGCAACGACCGCTTCATCGCCCTCCACAACCTCCACCAGGCTGGGCGCAAGTCCGACGGAAAGGACTTCTCCCACAAACACGTTCCAACTCAAGCAACCTACGCCAAGTGGGTTGCCATCCTCAAGGGGCAGGATTCTGCCGAAGATTCTGCCCGCAGACACTGGATCAAGCAGCACCTTCGCCTTACCGATGCCGGGCTGATCCAGTTCGTACCGAAGAGCGACAAAGACAAGGAGCCCGGCATCATACGCCCCCTCGAAGTCGTGGGCAAGTTCGTGTACGATGCTCACGTGGGTGCCGATGGCAAGCACCGCGGCCGTGATAAGACGATCAGCTTTTACCGCGACCCGGCACAGGGCAAGGAGATGATCTACAAGAGCCCACAGAAGACTGTGGTCATGCAGTGGATCCAGGGCTGTCCGGAATGCCGGTCCAGCAAGCCCTCCGGCAGCAAGAGGAAGGCCGCTCAGGCCGACGACTCCTCCACCCGCTCCAACAAGCGCCGCAAGCAGACCGTCAGCCCGCCTTCCGCAAAGGCCAACCCCAAGCGCGCCTCCTCCGCCCCTGTCGCTGCCGACCCTCTGCCCACCGCCCCCTTCAACCCTGCCATCGCCGTGTCCGCTCCCGCCCCGGGCTTCACGCCTGTGATCAACCAGCCCGAGATCACGAGCATCGCCGGCGGTTCTGGTGACCATGCTGCCGCCAACGGCAACAACAACATGGCCACCTCCAGCGGCCCCTATGCCGCTCCTTACCACCCGCAATTCGACACTCAGCACCTCGCTGGTGTCATGGACCGGGGCTACCAGGTGCCTGTCCAGAGCAACAATCTGCCTGTTCACCTCGTGGAACAGGCCAACAACACTCCCATGGCGTACCTGAACGCCTACAACCTCATTGACCAATTCATGACCAACCACTCCACCCCCTTTGTCTTCGGTCAAACCCAGCAGCAGCAGGCCGACAACGCGCAGTTCGGCTACCAAGGGGCGTTCCAGAACCCGCCGGCCGTTTACCCGGAGCCTGACAATGGCCAGTATGCCTACCAGTACAATCAGCCTGCCCCTGCCGCCCCCACCGTCGCTCTGGGCTATGGCCAGGAGCAGCAACAGGTCTTCAACAACAACCTCTTTGGCATGGCGAGCCCGCAGACCGCTGACGCTTCATCCACTCCTGCCGCTACCGCCGGCGGCACTGTCGGCCACCAGCCCACTGGCCCTGAGGACGTTAACGTTGGGCTAGCTATGAACCCGCCCCAAGACGACTGGCTGGCGTACAACGACCAGGGCTCGGAAGGGCCAAGCTTGGAGAAGGTGAACACTACCGGCGAGTTGCTCATCGACCCGCAGTTATACAACGACTTCACCAACTTCGCCGACTTCGCCGACTTCGCCGACTAGGCTAGTTGGCACCGGGCTCACTGCTACTCCTCTTCGATCACGACACGACTACGATACACGACCGTCTCTTTCTTTTATCCACCTCTGTGAGCAACTAGGACAAAGCGTCTTCGAGCTCAACACGACTACGATGCACGACCAACTTGCTATGACGACAATTTCATTTCTTTGCTCAAAGTTACCCACCATTAGCAGGCTTTTCTCTTTCTTCACTCTGGACTGCCTGCTTACTTGTCTGCATCCGAGTCTGGACATCGGGCATAAGACCCACTCCGGGCTGGTTTTCAGTTCAGCATCTGTATTTTGAATTCTTTTTTTTTTTATTTTCAAGCATAGCGGGGATTGCAATGCACGGGTTAAAAAGCATTGGAAGTTCTGGGGTGAGCTACCGGCTGCACTTTACGCTTTTCACTCAATGGGTTTGGGCATTGGTGCCCTGGGGCATGGTTACGGGCATCGGCGTTTCAAGGACTAGATTTGCTCTGCTGTAGGAATATTAGTGCAACCGCCCTGTGCTTCTCGTCGCCGCGACCGACTGATCCCTATGCAGTCTAAGTGGTGTGAGTTGCATGTACGGTTGGGTTGCTTTTAATTTACGTCATTAGCCCCATTCTCTATGAAGCGGTTGCGATTATGTGGTGACAGTGTTGTTTCTATGGTGTTGAGACTGATGTAGGTGTTGTAGCAACGCGCACGTGATACAGCCGGGTGTGGGCTTTTACCGGGTATGCATTGTCCTTCGTGCAGCCGATCCGTGAGAAACCACCCGCTCCGTTGTCCGTCTCCCTAAACTCGGCAGACGGCAGCGATAACGGCCGGTATCCCTTACCTCTCAATTGCCGAAGGCAGGGAGCAGCAAGCCTCCTTGCGTCCCACAGCCGCACCTTGCCCGAACCGGTAACTGATGTGCAGCGAGTCATTGGCTCAACAGGCTGCGCTAGCTCTGGCGTGGGGTAAACAACATGGGGAAGACGTTGCATAACCGACGACCCCTGCCTGTCAATTGATTGTGGGGTAGACGGCGTCCCTCGCCCGTCTCTCGTGATCCGCTTAAAGCGATTTAGCTCCCAGCCTTTCTTTTCTCAGGCTGTCCAGTGCCAGATTGATCTATATTTCTTACCAGATCGGAAAGATCGTTCCGACATCCAGGTCTGTTTAATTCTTGCATCTCTCCCTGTTCCTGTCTGGTCTGCACCTCTTCTCCTCATGGCGACCGAGGAGAAAACAGACGCTGTTCACGTCGAGGACACAGGCACCGGCGCAGACCGCGCATCACATCATCATCGCGAGGTCCATGTAAAGACTATTCAGGAAGAAGCTGCCGAGCAGGCGTCGCCCCCGGACCTGGGATGGCGGACCTGGCTGGTGGTCTTCCTCTCATCCTTCACGTGAGTCGGTACCAAGCACGCCTCCACCATATCTTCTGACAGATTCCAGAATCATGGCCCAGGTGTATACCACGGTCGCGGCGGCATCCGTGGTTGCATTCATCGCTATGGATTTTGAAGGTTCATCCTTATCGGGGTGGATTATTCAAGTGAGTGCATGAGCATATCGACATCCATCGCCTCCACCACCAAAGCTCTGTGAGCTACTGATTACCCACGGCATCTGCGTCTTTTCCAGAGAGAGATGTCCAGCCATTAAAACTTCATCCTCATCGACACAAAGCCCCATCTGACATCCGCAGGGCCCACTACTAATGCAAGCGGCGTTATCTCCCATTGTTGGCCGGCTGTCGGACATACTCGATCGCAAGTACCTTGCCTCGATCCCGCCCCTGATCGCCTTTGTGGGTGCCGTAGTATGTGCGAAGGCGACGTCGATGAACATGTTGATTGGGGGCAGCATTCTGGTCGGAGTCACACTTTCCACCATTGCTATCGTTCAGTCAATTCCCTCCGAAATCCTCCCTTTGAAATATCGCGCTGTTGCAAATGGTATTGCTTTCTTGGGCGGTGCTTCTGCTGGAATGTAGGTGTTCTCAATCTTTTGCATCGCACCACTCTACTCAAGTCTGCTCCTTCATTTCGTTCAGTTGGTTGCGAAATAGCGACGTCCTGCCGTGGTGGTCGGTTTGAGAGAGATTGATCTCCGCGTCTCTGCATCCTCATCCGCCCCCCCCCCTTGTTTCTATACCTGCCCTTTCTTTATGGAAATATTAGTCTATATCTATTACTGACACTACCACAGCATCGGTCAACTCAGCGCCGGAGCATATAGCCACCTAAATTCTGGCGGCTGGCGCTATATCTTTTGGACACAAGCAGCATTCCACCTCATGTCTGCCATCGGCTTCTTGGCCTTCTACTGGCCTCCGCGACACAGCGACTTCCCCCGGATGAAAGTCAAAGAATACATCTGGGCTTGTGATCCCGTCGGCTCTTTCCTCTTCATCGGAAGCTCCGCGCTGATCCTTCTCGCGCTCGACTGGGCAGCGGGCACGTATCCGTGGTCAGACGCCCACGTCATCGCACCACTTGTCATCGGCTGCGTCCTTCTCATCGTCTTCGGTGTCTACGGTGAGCATCCTTCTCGCACACCAAGTCCCCAAAGCCACGCACAACAGCTGACCACACCGCACGACAGAATGGAAAGCCCGTCCGGACGGCCTCGTCGCGCACGTCTTCTTCCGCTCGGGGCCCAACTTCCCACTCTCGGTCTTCGCGTTCGCGGTCGAAGGGTGGATTTTCTACTCGGCCGTCAACGCCATCACGCCGCAGATGATCCTGCGCCTCGGGTGGGAGGCCGACCCGTGGCGCATCGCCGTGCGGCAGCTGTCGTACCTGCTGCCCATCTTCTTCTTCTCCATCCCCATCACCTGGTACGCGACGCGCTTCCGCGACCTGCGCTCGCCGCTGCTGCTGTGCTTCGCCGTCTTCCTCGCCACGACCATCGCCTACGCCTGCATCCGGCCCTCCTGGAACGCTGCCCAGCAGGGCCTCAACGTCCTCTCCGCCCTCGGCCAGTCCGGCCCGCTGACCCTGCTCGTCGCCGCCGTCCAGTTCACCGCCCCCCACGCCTACCTCAGCACCGCGACCGGCCTCGCCTTCTCCGCCCGCGCCATCGGCGGCGCTGTCGGCAGCGCCGTGCTCGACGCCATCGTCGCCGGGCACGTCGGCTCGAAATACACCTCCTCCGTTACCGCTGCGGCGCGCGATGCGGGGATTGCAGAGGGCGCGGTGGAGGCGCTGGTCCAGGCGATGGCTGGGGGCGAAGGCGTGACGAGTGTGGAGGGACTCATGGCGGTCGTGCCGGGTGTGCGCGTAGAGGAAGTGAGGTCGGTGGTGTTGGCAGGGTATAGGGTTTGGGCGGGGGCGTATCGCGTTGCTTGGGCGAGTATCGTGCCGTTTGTCGTCGTGGCGTGCGGATGTGTGGCATTTTTGAGGGGGGTGAGGGAGTTGATGACGGAGAAGGTGGAGGCGACGGTGGAGCGGACAGCAGGGGAGAGGGGTGGGGAGGAGAAGGGTAGCACAGAGGTATAGGTTGTGCTGGGGAGGGCTTGAAGAGAGTGGCAGGGCTACGGGGAGGTTGTTTAGGAAGACCGGTGGTGGAGTGCTTGGGTTAGTGGAATCATGGGAGGGAACGGGTTATCACACGCGCTCAAAGGCTTTCCATCCGAATGCCCAGTGAGAGCTGATGCAACCTTGCGAGGAGTGAAGCTGTGGTCCTTGGAACAAGAATATGAAGGTGTTTCTGTATCAAGCAGATCTGCATGGCTCGATCAACTCCTCCTAACATCGCTCCGAAAGGGGAGAGTCGCCTAGAATTTAAGCCATCCGTGGCACTTTTCAAGCTTGACCTCGCTTATCTGACATCTACGCCGAGAATATACAAGGGATCTGAGGAGCCCTGAGGAGGTATTCTCAGCACTTTGAACGGTTACGCGACTTCCCTTTACTAACGTAGATTTAAGGATCCCTGCTAATCTGTCCATACGAAATGCTGATGGTAATAGGTCTAAGTTTATGCTTAAGCATGATTTATATGCCTCTACGCGTAGAGAAAAGATTTAGAGTGATATCGGACACCAATATGGGCCGTTTTTGGGGAGAGAAGTATAACCAAAATTTGAAACAAGGAAATCTATTAACCGGGCTGACAGTTGCATGAAAGTCACGCTACGCGAACGGCCTTGGACTATACTTTCCGAGCTGTACGTTCTAGATAGGTAGATGAAAATTTCCTTGTGGCAACATGTACTTTCTGGATGATATTGACTATATGATACAATCTCGGAAGGACGTGCCGAGGCTCATAAATGCATGCTGTTGCTGGACGGGAATGTATTCCGAAGTCGAATATTTGTGGGAAATCAAAATAGCGCCCTTGCCGCCGTAGTTTCAAGCCTAAGGCTGGCTCAGGGGCCATCGGTTGATTTTCCTCCACTTTGCGAGCTGGTGGTGGTGATGCCGAATTAAGGCCACACGAGCGGCATAACCTCATCACGATGCCGAGTAAAGGCCACACGAGCGGCATAGCGATACCAGTCCGCCCTCAACAAAATCAAAATCTTGCCTCGGGAAGGAACGGCGAGAAGGCGAATAATGCGAGTGTATGTTCTGATCAATGTATGGGATCCAATGGTGTTCAACGGCCGGGAAGTGACCTACACTGCGCAGGAGCGTTACTTACCCGATTTGGCAGTGTGAACATATCGGCAGCCAACATCCTGAGCGACGCTTCAAACCCATGAAACGCAAGACACATCGCATTCCGTAATGGCGCTATCGCTGCTACAGTCGCCAAGGAAGCCACTTCAGCCAGCGCATCTGTCAAAGGGCGCAGTCATCCCACTGTTGCACCTTCTGAAGGCAACTTCTTCCGGTCTGCGTTTATAAAGATAACTCTCCCGCTCTCTTCCCACAACACTTCGTCTCTCTCCCACTACATAATGAGTTCCGGACGCCGAAAGCCCTATTTGAACCCGTCGGCCAACTCCTGGATTGCGCCCTCTGGTGCACCTTCAGACCTAGTCGATGCCTTCCATCGCAAGCTTCCCGGTTACGCTCCTACCAGACTCGTCCCTCTCCCCTCTATTGCCAGCGAGCTCGGCGTCGCCGCTGTGTACATAAAGGAAGAAAGCAACCGGATCGGCGTGCCGTCCTTCAAGATTCTCGGCGCCTCCTGGGGCACCTTCCGCGCCGTGACGCGGCGCCTCCGCCTCCCTCTTGACTGTGAGCTCTCCGCCATCGCCGAGGCCGCCCAATCCAATCCCATCACTCTCGTCGCCGCCACCGCCGGCAATCATGGCCGCGCCGTCGCCCGCGTCGGCAGCATCCTCGGGCTCGCCGTCGAGATCTTCGTTCCGCAGAACATGCACCCGGTCACGCAACGCCTCATCGCATCCGAGGGCGCTAAGCTGGCCGTTGTGCCGGGTGACTATGACACCGCCGTGCGCGCTGCCTGGGACGCCTCCCAAACACGCCCCGACGCCATCCTGATCCAAGACACCGCCTTCGACGGGTACAAGGATATTTCCAACGTGTGTTGATGCCCTCTTCCCCACCTCCCTCCAAAACCCAAACTAACAGCCCGCCGCCCAGTGGATCGTCCAAGGCTACACCACCCTCCTCCGCGAAACCACCGCTCAGCTGCCCCCCGCCCACGCCCACCCCACTCACGTCCTCGCCCCCGTCGGCGTCGGCTCCTTCGCCCAGGCCGTCGTCTCGTACTACCGCTCTCCTTCGTCTCCTTCCTCTCCCTCCGTCGCAATCGTCGAACCCGACACCGCCGCCTGCCTGCACGCCTCGCTCCGCGCCGGCAGCCCCGTCTCCGTCCAGACCGCGCACACCATCATGGCCGGCCTCAACTGCGGCACCGTCTCGACGAGCGCGTGGCCACTTCTGCGCGCAGGCGTCTCGGCCGCCGTCAGTGTATCGGATGGCGAGGCGCATGCGTGCTGCGAGGAGCTTGCTGCTCTGGGCGTCGACGCCGGGCCGTGCGGGGGCGCGACGCTGGGCGCGGCGCGGGCGTACAGGGAGGCGTTGGGGTTGCGGGCGGAGAGCGTAGTGGTGCTGTTGGGGACGGAGGGGCGGAGGGCGTATGAGGTCCCACGCGGGGTGGGAATGGACGGTGCGGGGGAGATTGCGGCGGAGCTGGTGAGGACGAGGTCGGTGAACAGTGGGTTTGGCGGGGAGGGCGAGAAGGAGGTGGTGGCGTGGATCAAGGCGTGGTTGGAGCATAGGGACATTGAGGCGCATGTGGTGGAGGAGGTGGCAGGGAGGCCGTCGGTTGTGGGGGTTGTGAGGGGAGCGGGGGGCGGGAAGGCGTTGATGTTGAATGGACATGTCGATACGGTGTCGTTAGAGGGCTATGAAGGGAACGCTTTGAGCGGAGAGGTGAGGGATGGGAAGCTGTATGGGAGGGGTGCGGCGGATATGAAGGGCGGTGTTGCGGCGGCGATGGCGACGTTGGTGAGGGTGAAAGATGCGGGATTGAGGGGAGACGTGATCTTCGCGGGCGTTGCGGATGAGGAGAATTTGAGCATTGGCACAGAGCAGCTGCTGAAGGCTGGGTGGACGGCTGATGCTGCGGTTGTGTCGGAGCCAACGGGCGAGAGTATCATCTTTGCGCATAAAGGGTTTGTATGGGTGGAGGTCGATGTTCTGGGTGTGGCGTCTCACGGTTCCCGTCCGGACCTGGGTCTCGACGCCATCTCGAAGGCGGGATACTTCTTGGTCGAGCTGGATAAGCACGCGAAACGTCTTCAGGAGGAACCAAAACATCCGGAACTTGGTCCAGGCAGCATTCACGCTTCGATCATCAAGGGAGGAGAAGAGGCATCATCGTACCCGGCTAAGTGCACTATCACGGTCGAGAAGCGGACCCTCCCAGGGGAAACAGCCGACACTGTTCGAGAAGAGGTGGAGAACATCCTGAAGGGGATTGCTGCGGAAGTACCTGACTTCCGTTATGACCTTCGGGCCACATTCTCTCGGCCAACTTTCGAGATCGAGCCGGATCATCCTTTTGTCTCTATGGTTGCTCAGCACACTGAGAGAACCACTGGGACGAAGTCAGACCTGGTTACCGGGCCTTTTTGGACAGATTGTGCGCTAATATCGGAGAAAGACATTCCCGTAGTCGTCTATGGACCGAAGGGCGAGGGCCTCCATGCAAAGACTGAGTGGGTTGATCTCGGATCGGTCGAAGCAGTGGCGGATACATTGACCAGCTTGGCGCTGGATTTCTGCAAATAGTTTTGATCGCTTTGGTTGTACTGCCTTAGGAGATAGACGCTTGCAATGGGGTGTAGTAGCGGTTCCCCTGATAGCTGGCACTTCCGGCTTAGCTGCCGTTTATAGTGACCCAGGAATCCGTGGATTCCAATGATTCGACCCAGCTCGACGCTATTACATGAGTAAATATACCATTGGTCATGAAGGATCAGGCCGACGGCGTCCACACTCGTTAGATAAGGAGCTGTCAGTGGGGTAGCTGGCGGGGGCGGCGGTATAAAGCTGTGGCCTCGCCCTTCTCAAACGGTTGTTTAAGTTTCTCACTCATCGTCAGCCTTGCCTACCAGGAATACATGATGGCATCCATGCTTTCTTTCTCGAATACTTTTCCCACAAAAGCACCCAAGCATATTTTCAGTGTTGTCGGACCATGCCTCTTCACCACGCTGTCCTCAGCTTCAAAGTTGAACCAAAGACACCGATGGCACGGAATCCGGGCGTATGCCACAGAGACGCCAGCCCTCAAAGTGAATGGAGCCAGGATGATGCAGGAGTTACACCGCACTTGCGATTTCGGCACCGGAAAAAGATGGGGGAGGTGAGTTATAACGTCCTACGTGCAGCCGCAACGGACGATGCTAAAATAAGATCACACCAGCGCTCCCACCAAGACTGGCATGTCTCGCCTCTCTCTTTCCTTGACCGATAAGCAGGTTCGTGACTGGCTGATCGAGACGGCTAAAGGGCTGGGGTGCAACGTTACTATCGACGCTATTGGCAACATATTTGCTGTCCGACCTGGGTGACTTGACGGGCCAGCGACGTTTGCAGGATCGCATTTGGATACACAGCCAACAGGCGGACGGTACGATGGGATCCTTGGCGTCATCGCTGGCCTGGAAATGCTGCGGGTGCTTGAGGAGAACATGGTTGAGACGGAATTTCCAGTCGGCGTTGTGAACTGGACGAAGTATGTTTCATTTCCTGGCCTGGTGCAGATAAAGTGTAGTGCCATTGCTAACGAGCAACAGCGAAGAAGGCGCCCGCTTTCCAATCAGTATGATGGGCTCCGCTGTCTGGGCCGGTGCCGTGCCTCTTGAAGATGCCTACAATCTACGTGAGGTTGGCGGTGGTACGGCGACGCTGAAATCGGAGCTGGAGCGGACTGGATACCTGGGAACAACGCCGCCCAGCTATCGCGATATGCCAATGGGTGCTCACTTTGAGCTCCATATCGAGCAAGGTCCCATTCTTGAAGCTGAACAGAAGAAGATTGGAGTCGTCCATGGCGTTCAGGCGTACAAGTGGTTCACTGTCGATATCAAGGGACGAGGTAGGCTCCACCGGGCAAGAAATGTTCCGAGTGCTTGCTTGGGTGAATATGCGGTTGCATGAACTGACAGAATGGACGGCAGATGCCCATACCGGCACCACGCCCCTGTCCAGCCGCGCCGATGCTCTCCTTCTCGCAAGCAAATTCATCCTACACTCGCACCGCCTCGCGTCCAGGTACTCTGCTCTTGTCTCCACCGGAGTCTTGACGCTCCTGCCCGGATCCACCAACACCATACCCGGCCACGTCCGCTTCAGTCTCGACGTCCGTTCCCCAGATGACTCCGTGGTCGAGACGATCGAGGAACAGCTGAAGCAAGACTTTGCCGCCTTGGCCGCCGGCCAAGACATCGGTGAGCTTCATGCCGGCGGGACACCAGGGCTAAATAATAAGTTTGAAGTGGCATGGCGGACGGACAGCCAGACGGTGGCCACGCGCTTCCACAAAGACTGTATACAGACGGTGAGAGAGGCTGCTATAGAGGTGCTCGGCAGTGCGGAGAACTTGGTCAGAGATATGGCGTCCGGCGCAGGCCATGACAGCGTCTATGCGAGCAAGCATTGCCCGACGAGTATGATTTTTGTGCCGTGTCGGGAGGGTATTAGTCACAACCCGACGGAATACGCGAGTGCAGAGGACTGTGAGCTCGGGGCGCAGGTGCTGTTGCAGAGCGTGTTGAGGTATGATGCGCTGAGGCGCGCGAGGAGGTGACGTGAGCTATCGTAGTACGATTGCTTCAAGTGACATGTCCAGCTTCCCCCATGAATAGCGGGATCTTTCGAGGCCCACCCAATGGAATTATTTCGGTCATTCTTCTAACTGCTGTGGCTGCCGTGTCATATAGTTCGTGCGTATTATCATCGTTATGGGCATGACTTTCGCCTCACCGATCGAGTGCCGTCGTTTGACTCTTCGCCACCGCTGTCATCCTTACTGTAGTTATACTTGACCCGTTCATACATAAATATGCCTTTCGTGAAGATCAACTGCAACAGTCTTATGGCGGAGACCCACCTTCCAAGTTGCCGGCTTGCTACTGCTTCAAGGGCAGTTTCATGATGATCGTGTGCAGTGGTTTCGGATCGTGCCGATAGAGCAAGAGATGAGGCCTCCTCTTCTTTTGCCTGACATCCAGCGGAGAGTCATCAGGCCATTGGGCGAGGAAATCGATAGCTCGGTGACAATGAGTCAGCGTAAAGACTGCAAATCGTCTCAAACATGGCCGATAGGCGATTTCGGTGTTGAAGTGACGGCTGTGAATATCAGCGCGTCTCCCCGCACGAGCCAATTTCCCGACGCGCCGCGCCGGCCGATTTTTTTGCTGTAGGGCTGAAGCATCCACGCTCCCCACCAATCTCGCCCACACTCCCTGTCTCCTCTCCAGCAACATGTCATGAGCACGCAGCAAAGCGCCGACGGCAACTCGCACGACGCGCTCGTGCAGAGCCTCGGCATCAGCCCTCTGAGGGGCCATCTCGAGCCTCTCAAGACCAAAGGCGAGATCCGCGCCAGCCACGAGCTGAGTACGTCACTCTCACCTTGTCCTTCATTCCCTCCAACCTTCCCTAACCAGTCCTCCTTACAGTCAACGTATACGTCATCGAGCTCCCGGCCCGCGCCGCCAATGCTGTCCTTAGCCTCCTCCGCACCGCTCTCCCCCCCGACCCCTCCCCGACCGACCTCCAACACCTCCGCCGCGTTATCAAGCCGTCCTTCCTCCCCGCCCCCGCCCTCGCGCACCTTGCGCCCACCCGCGTCGCCGCGCCGCCTTCAGCCGGAGAGACGCGCCTACTGCTTGTATGCCCGAGCTCGCAAATCCCGGCGCCCGACCTCGAATCTCTCCTGCTCGCCCACCCGCCCTTCAAGCGCGCCACCCCTCCACCTTCCGATCAAGAAGAGGCCCCGGACACGTCTTTCCCGCTTAAGCTACACGTCCTCCCCGTCCCCGCCCTCGCACCCACCTCCGCTCCCCAGGCCGAGTCCTGGAGCGCGACCTTCTGGCCCGTCGCGTACAAGCACACCAACCCGTTCGGGCCGCACCCGGCGCTGGTGGCGCGCGCGGCGGCAGAGGTCGCCCCGCGGGCGGGCGCGTGGCTGGCGTTGGCAGAAGAGGCCGCGAGGCAGGGTGTTGAGCGGGGGATAGGTGTAGGAGTGGGGGCTGTCGTGGTGGAGCGGCCGTTGGATGCGAATGGGCGCGCGAAGGTGCAGGAGGCGCGGTGCGTAGCCGTGGCTGGAGACGGGAGGGCTTGTGGCGTGGGCAGCGCAGACTGCACGCCGGGAAATGTGATGGCGCACGCGGCGATGCGGGCGATCGGCATGGTGGCGCTGAAGCGGGTGCGCCTGGAGGAGGTTGCCGGCAAGATGGGCGGAGGCGGTGGGGAGGAGAAGGCGGCGGGAGATGGAAAGCCGTCGCGCGAATGCTGCGACCCGGTGGAGGATGTGTTTGCGGTTCGGCCGCGGACGAACGTCGAGGAGGAATGGTTCAAAAGGGACGACAATCTCGCGCCGAATGGCTATCTTTGCGTGGATTTGGAGATTTATCTCACGCATGAGCCGTGCGTTATGTGCTCGATGGCTATCTTGCATTCAAGGTTCAATCGGGCGGTTTTTGCAAACAGGATGCCGCGGTCAGGCGGGTTGACGGCTGATGAGCGGGGCCTTGGGCACGGGCTGTTTTGGCGGCCAGTGGAGCTGAATTGGAAGGTTTTGACTTGGGAGTTCGTGCGGGAGGGGGATGATGACGGGGATGAGAAAACGCTCGAGGTCGATGAAGGGCTGAATGCCTAATTGACTCGAGATGGAATTTCTGGAAAGGCTTAATGAGGTCACAAAGGAAGGGAATGATTTAGGTTTTGCGAAAAAAATGTCATAGACTGAGTTCTGTGCCTAACACGAGACCCTTTATGAATGGAATAACACTATAATAAAATGGAGCACATTGGGCGCAAGTGTAAAACTAAATATTTCTGTTTAAAAACATTCTCCGCGGGTATTCCCCTAATAACATAATCTATTCCAGGCCTGTTACTTTCAATGCCACACAGATTAAGACGTACTGTACGTTGCTTTTCCAAATCTATGAGCTACAGCTACACTGCATTGCTCTGTTATACTTTGGCGGGTCAGCACAGAAACGCTCCTCGTCCTGCTCATCCACGCCCCACTTCTCTTCGAAGGGGTTCAACGTCATATTCATGACCGTCTTCAAGACATCACGCTCGTGCTTGCGCTCGACGCGGTCGATCAATTCGTCGAGAACCCAGCCCTTGGGGACGAACTGCTCGCAAGTTAATACGGATCTAGCTTGTGCTATTGGGATCATCTGAAGTCACTTACCTTCGGGTTCACGCTCTTCATGGCAGCGATACGCTCGTCGTCCTTACCCTCGCCCCAGTCCTCGAGAACTCTCTGCTGCCAGCTTTCCAGCCACTTGCCGATGCGCTGCCTCGCCGCGTCTTCTCCGCCAGCAACGCCATCGTTGTGGAAGAAGCGCTCGGCAATCTTCTCACGCTGTTCTCCAGTTTCCAAGTCCGCAGCCCTGAGGTCGCAGAGACGGCGAAAAGACTGGTTGAAGTCCAGCTCGTGGGCCTCCATGAGGTCAAGCCATTCGGAGAACAAAGTATCAAAGTCTGACGGCTTCTGACTCTTGAGACCCAGACGCGCCGTCATGAAACGCTTGTACTCGTTGATAAACACTTCCTTGTACTCCTCGCCCGTCTGATCAATAATGTTCTCAGCCCGCTGTACCAGCTCATCCGCCCAATTCTCGCGGACACCCTGGTTCACGAACTCCTCGTCCTCGACCCGCGCACCACTGCCGAGCAGCTCGCCCAGCGCTTCGCCCAAGCGGACCAGGTTCCACCAGATGATGGTGGGCTGGTTGCGGTAGCTGTAGCGTAACATGTGATCGTCGTGGTTAGGCGTATAGCTGGGGTCAAAGTTATCCATGAACGCAAACGGACCGTAATCCATAGATAAGCCGAGGATGGACGTGTTATCCGTGTTGAGCACGCCGTTCATGAAGCCGTACGCCTGCCACGCGGCTACGGTCGTCGCATTGCGCCGCGCGATCTCGCGGTACAGGCGAACGAAGCGGTTCTCTGCATCCTTGCCTTCGCCCTCAACTGCATCTTTAGCCACACCGCGTGTCACGGTGACGCGGTCGGTCTCGGGCGAGGCCAGCTTTCCGGGAAGCTTCTCCCAGCCGCCGTACACGTGTTCGGCAACGTAGGTCGCCAACGTGCGCAAGAGCTTGCGCTCGCCGCGCGCCCGCAGCAGGTCGAACGTGCCTAAGCGGATCCAGCTCTGTGCGAAGCGCGCAACTATGGCGCCGGGCTCCACGCGCTCGCGCATGACTTTCGCGCGCGGGCAGAGGACGAGGGAGAGGGCGCGGGTGGTGGGGATCCCGATCGCGTTGAGGTACTCGGAGACGACGAATTCGCGGATGCTCGAGCGAAGCACCGCCTTGCCGTCGGCGAACCGTGAGTAGGGCGTTTTGCCGGCGCCTTTGAGCTGCAGCTCGTACCGCACGCCGGTGTTGGGGTTGGTCGTCTCGAAGAGCGAGATGGCGCGCCCGTCGCCCAGCTGGCCTGCCCATTGCCCGAATTGGAAGCCCCCGTAGCATTGCGCCCACGGGTAGACGCCTGTGCCGGTGTTCTCGTCCCACGATATGATCTCGTTGCCCGCGAGCGCGTGCACGAACTCGGCGTCTTTGGTGGCGTCGGGGGAGAGCGCGAGGTCCCGCAAGGCTGCGTCGCTGACGCCGAGGAGCTCTGGGGCGAGTGTCGGTTCGGGTCGCACGTAGGTGTATAGCGCGCCCTTCACCATGCGCGGGCCGAGGGATTCGCGTGGCGCATTATGCGAGTCTTTGGGCGTCTCGAAGGCCGGGTCGGACGGCAGGTTCGATGTGAAGACGTTGGACTTGGGGAGGTCGCGGAGGGTCTTGAAGGTTTGGAGGGTGCTCGAGGCGCCGTTGGCGCTGTTGGTGAATTGGGCGGTCATTTGCGAGAGGCGCGAGCGTGCTGCTTGGGGGCGGGCGCGGAGAGCGGCGGAGAGCATATACGGTGGATTTGGTGGTTTTTTGCGGAGGGAACAGGCGGAGGGAGAGATTGCTGGCTGAGCGGAGGGGAAATTATGGTGGACATGTAAGGCTGAGGCAGCGAGGATGGAAGTACAGAATCGCCATGATTTGATGTTTGCCGTCTTGCTGCGTCATCCCCACGTTCTGGGCGGCGAAAGTGTCGTCGAAGCCACAGCCGCGGCCGCAAACCCTTGCCGGTCGAATCAGCGCGGGGAAGGCATGTCGTCGGCCCGTTGGAGCTAAGATCAGATTTATCAGCGAGACCGCATATTTTGGTCTATGCGCAGATAGGATACAGTTGGTGCTTTTTGTCTGACTAGCTCCGGCATAATGGACCGTTGATATTATTTCTTGTCCGCATCGAAGCTCAGTAATGGTGGTTCGGTGCATGGAGAAAGAGGCAACTACTTCGAGATGTCGTCATGGCTGAGGCGGTGGCAGAATCACAGCTTTGATCCGCACTATCACCGAGACCGGACCTTTCCACTCCAACAACCTCCAGCTCGCTGCGCTTGTACGGAATATGGACTTTGCCTTACGCTGACACACTAGTCGGTCGGACGTGCTTCCCTGCCAGCACGTATCATAGCTTATCCCCAACATTATCGTCTTCGCGACACCCCTCAACCCGCCATGGATCCTCCAGACTTGCCTGGATTCTACTATGGTAAGATTTAATCGCTCCCCCGCCTCTTCCTTGGGAATTAATTAAAACAGGACTTCAGATCGGGACAAGAAGAAGTATTTCAAAATCCAGGCGAGTAACAAGCTTCCCGTCGGTGCCAAGTACTCAACCGAAGCTGTGAAACGTGAGCATACCGAGACCAACGTGAGTAATGAGACCTTCACGCTACAAGCATGAGGTTTACCGGTCAAACAGAAGCGTAAGCGCCAGGAAGAGCACGACGATCGGGTGCGGAAGCAGACGGTTAGGCGCTCTGTGGTCCTGCCACACCCCGGTGCCTGGAGGCTCAAGCTCGAAAGCCATGGCCTCAAAGCAGATCGGAACGCTCACGCGAAAGCCCTAGCCAGTGGTTTCGAAACCAGCACCTTTGTCGACCCAAGAATCCAGTGGACTGCGGAAACTTCACGCGAGCTGACTGTTCGATGCTTTGACTATGATGCCGAGAACAGAACCCTCATCACTGGCGTCGAGGACAGACACCATATGCTACTGAGCACTTTCGTCGACCCGAACTTGACCAGTAGAAGAGTTGTACCATCGTGGCACCGACGGGATTTCCAGGTATTGAGTTCTACGATCAGCTCTGTGCACATTACTCCCCACCGCAAAGTAGTCGTCACCACACGTGGTTCAAGTTGCTCGGCAGAAATCCAAATATCGTCTCTGCGGTCGCAAGCATCAGTCTTAGATCGCGTGTATATGGATTCCACCGTCAGCCTCAGACCAACTGGCCATACCACGATCTTCGCAAGCGCCCCCAATCCTTACATCTCAGGCCCGGAAATCATCGCCGTAGGTACACTCGGTTCCGGTAAGTCAGACACTCCGCCCATCCTCTTACATTCTATCATGCGATTGGACCCCCTTCTGACGGTATACTTTAATCGAATACTGCAGTCATCCGCCTCGAAGAAGGCCCACAGGGGTGGAGTGGCACAACAGCTTTCCAGAAGGGAGCCAAAAAAAGACCGGACGCTACTCTTGCTCTCGAATGGCTGAGCCCTCATTCCCTGTCAGCTGGATTTCGGACGGGCGATATCGAGCTCTATGACAGCAGAAGTAAAGGCCATAAGACGCGACTGCAGCATTTGTCTTCAGTGATAGGCATCAAGCGGGGGGAGCATGAGTCACAGCTCGTCGCGGCAGGCCTGAAAGACACAATGTGTCTCTACGATCTCCGTATGACGCACAACTACAAAGGCACCAAGTAAGTTGCTTTCAACGAGTTTGTGCCTGCGCCGCTGACCTTTAAAAGACCGATATTTCGTTTCAAAGGCTACCAGAACGCGTATACAGAAGGATGTGGGTTCGACGTTCACCAGCTTTCTGGCCTTGTCGCGGTAGCCCAAGAGAACGGATATGTGCAACTTTATTCACTGAAAGACGGGACCAAGATAAGACAGCTGCGGGCACCCGGCTTGTACGGCTCAGGGTATGATCCGAGAGGGCGCACGTGGGTGTCATGTCTCAAGTTCATAGAGGAAGTGATTGGAGCGGACCGGGGAAGGACCAAGCTATTGGGAAGCATCAACTCTAAGGTGGTGCAGTTTGCGTAGAGCCTCAGAGCAAGCGAGACAGATCACTGTAGTTGTATAGAGGCAGACCAAGCGAAAGCGGGCGGCGGGCGTCAAACGGTAATTGGTAACTTTTTCTTACGCGCAGATCGAGTGTGAAGAGCGAGAGGCGAGATTGGACCTATGATAGCGGAGTGCATTAGCGGCGACGCCGATAGCTGCCCGTTTGGGCGGTGGAGCAGTGCGACGAAGGCGACGTAACGGGCTGGCTGAGTTTCCCGACGAACACGGGTCTGACAGGCAGAGGGAACTGCAGACTGCTACGAGCAGGCGGTGCACACAAGGCGAGCGAGCAGATTGAGGGCAGCGCGAGCTGCGGCCAATTGGGCCGCGTTTTGCTTCGCTGTGCTTCGGGTAAATCTCCCACGGGGCCCGTGCTCGCATTTCCATCATCATCACCTGCGGCAGCTCGTCCGCCACCGACTCCGACTCGCACACCACCCTCTTTGTCGTCAATTCTCTTCACTGCCGCACAGCTGCGGGCCTCTCGCCATGGCGGACCTGCAGGAGCTCTTTGCCAGGCTGAAAAGCCCATCGAACCCTGCGAGCTCGCCCGGCGCTTCCACGTCCAGCGCACACGCAAACACTTACCACCAGCCGACCGTGTCGTCGCCCGTCTTCTCACCGCAACCCCAGGGCCCGCAGCCTCACCACCACTCTGCCATCATGAGCCCCAACACCTCGCAAATGGGCACCCCCAACCCGGATGCCTCGAGCTCCGATCGTACCGCCAGCCTGCTGAACCTGCTGAAATTCAACAACCAGCCCAGCGCCGCCTCGCCTCAAGCCCACGACACGGGGGCCGAGCGTCGCCCATCGAACAACACATTCCAGCAGGAGAATCAGGCTCAGCAGCCCGCCCACAGCCGAGGCATCTCTGCCTCGGACTTGGTTGCCTCGTTCATGCGCAAGCCTCAATCGCCTGCTGCTGTTGCCCAACCCGCGCCTCAGAGGCCCGACTACCGTTCCGAAGCTTCGTCGTCTCAGAACCCTCAGGACTTGCTGCTGAGGCTTCTCAACCATCCGAAGCCTCCGCAGAGCGACGCGCCCGTCCACCCTCCGCAGAACGTTGAAAGAGACGTTCCGGAGGCCCGTGTCGACGACCTCGCTCAAGATCTTGCCAACGCGAAGCTTGAGACAGGCAGTCCTCCCGCTGAAAAGCAGCCTCTGCCTCCCATGCACGCTTTCGGTAGTGGTTCTCAGCCCCCTGCACCCGAGCAGCCTTCTGCCGCCGCTTCTAAAAACCCGTTGTTCACCTACGTCAATCCCTTCGAGCAGCTGTCGGCATCGTCGCCACGCAACCGTACTCCCAAGCCCGAAGGTCACTCTGGTGCAAACACCCCGAAGGTTGAGATTCTCAAGCACGGTCGCGATGGCTCTCCCAACGCTGGTCCCGCCATGAAGACACGCAAGCTCTCCGGTGCTGGTTCTGCTAGTTCCGCTCGTGAGCCTGAGACTGTAGCCGATGCTGTTGCTGAGGTCGGCCAGACTGTTGACAAGCAAGTCGAGGAAGCTCTTGCTAGCGTCGACAAGGAAGCCGAGGATGCCAATGGCAGCCAGGCGAAGCAGGAGGCGCTGGGCCAGAAAGAGCTGGCACAGGCCGTCCACGACGTCGCTCAGGATGCTAAGGAGCAGCTCGAAGACAAGGAAACGCGTCGCGAGTTTGAAGCCAGCATGCCCAAGGACTTGGCCAAGGCTATTGAGGATGTCGTCGAGGACGTCGCTCAAGAGAAGGTTGCTGACAGCTGGGAGAGCGCTGAGGACAGCCCTGGAAAGGACGACAATGCTGTCGTTGTCTTCAACTTCCCGATGAGGCCCTTCGTCTCCATTGAGATTAAGTCGCTCAAAGAACCCCCCGCCTCCATCCGCCAGGACAACGTCATGGACATTGCGCGTCTGAAGAAGGATTTTGACCAAATTGATCGCAACTTGGTCACTGTTTCGAAGACATACATTGCTTATGCTCTGTCTAAGCATGGAGGATTCCGTCTCATTCGCCAGGATACTGGAAAGTATAAGCAGGTCTTCAATACTACCAAAGAACGCATCTTCAACTTGCAGCTCTGCACCGGTCCACCTCTTGCCGTTTCACACGAGCCTGAGACTGTTCTCGCTACTGGTGTCGACGGCTCCGTCTTTTGGACCACTGTCGCTGGCCAGAGCGACACTTACGGTGAGGAGAACCTTGAGGATCAAGGCTTCATCTTCCCTCCCGTTCCTGCTCAGGATGACAACACTTCCGGTGGACAGCTCAAGACGCGCGCCAAGAAAAGCTCGCGTCACCCTGAATTTTTTGGTATCGGTCGTGGCAAGTCTATCTACCTCGTGTGGCCTCACGTCGCTCGCCACTCGGATTACACTGATCAGAAGACTCGCGTCTGTGATAGTGAGAAATACCTACACCACCGCTGCTTGAGAATCGTCACTGGCAAGGCTGGCAAGGATTTCGCTTTCAGCGAGGACGACACCGTCATTGCTTCCTTGGATAAGGCAGGAAGGCTGAGGTTCTGGGATATCCGCGAATTGGTCGCTGATGGCGCCAGTGTGCCCAATGGCCGTATTCCTGCAAAGGAAGTCCGCAACCCCATCATGCAGCTCAACACTGTTGCTGCTGGCGACAAGTCCTGGCCCACGTCTGTTCTCTTCTTGGACAAGGAGCGTCCCTGCGCAAAGGGCATCGCTTTGAGATACCTCATTGTTGGCCTGAAGCAGAACCACACTCTTCAGCTGTGGGATCTTGGACTGCAAAAGCCAGTCCAGGAGATCAACTTTCCGCATGAAAACGAGTCCGACGCTATTTGCAGCGTCGCGTACCACCCCAGAACCGGTATCTTGGCTGTTGGACACCCTACCAGGAACTCCATTTACTTCATCCACTTGTCTGCTCCCAGGTACAACCTCCCTGCCATGTCTCAGGCCAAGTTCATCAGCCGCTTGGCAGACAAGGATTCCGATCTTCCCCGGCCTGAGTCAACTGCCATCATGAGTGGTATCCGCGAATATTCCTTTGCTTCCAAGGGCCAGCTACGCAGCCTGGAAATGCTGCAGGAGCCTGCTGCCGCTCCCGAAAGCTACGCTCCTGAGGAGGCTCCACTTTTCGAGCTCTACGTCATGCACTCCAAAGGGGTCACTTGCCTGGGCATCCGAAAGGAAGATCTTGGTTGGAGCAAGGAGAGTAAGGTGCTTCATCCGGTCGATGCGGAAAGCAACGGCAACATCGCCATCAACCCTATCCGCTTGTTGGCTTTGACTGAAGGTACCAGCACAACGGAATCCTCCGCAAATGGCGAGGCTCAGCAGAGCCAGCAGAGCAGCCGTTCTCGCGCCACTCCCAGAGAGCTTATCAAGAAGGAGCCGGCGAGCAGTAGGTCTCGCGCAACATCTCAGGCACCTGAGACGGCTTCTATGATTGCCTCGACACTCGAAAGAGTGGAGAACCAGCAAGATGCTGCCAGGGCCGCCATCATCAATGGTAGTGAGAAGGCCGACAAGAAGAAGAAGAAGAAGAGTGCTGCCGCGGCTACCGACACTGCTTCTCAGGTCTCGAACGCGGCCAAGGCATCATCCACCGCCCCTACTACGGCATCTTATGCTAACGTTGCTCAACGCGCCAAGACACCGCCGCCCGAGCCTGTCAAGGCAGTTGAGGAGAAGAAGCTCCCTGAGTCCGAGGTTCCAGAATGGGCATCGCGCCTTCTTAGCCAGATCCAGGCCTCTAGCACAGCGCCTGCCACTAGCGCCACTGTCGATTCCGAGTCGCTGAAGGCACTTGAGGCAAACGTATCCTCGGAGTTCAATAAGACGTTCACCAAGGAGCTCGAATCCCTCTACCGCCGTCTTGACGATGACAAGCGCGTTCAGGAAGCTGCCGGTGCTGCTAAGATGGATGCCGTCCTTCGCCTGGTGTCTAGCACTCTGACTGAGAATGTTGAGAAGAGTATCTCGCGAATTGTTACGCAGAATCTTCAGAAGATCATCCTGCCTTCTTTGAGCGATCTTGTTGCTGCCACTCTCGATCGTCGCCTGACCGAGATTCTTGGGGCTACTGTTCAGTCTTCGGTTCCTCGCGAGGTCAAGCAGGGTCTTCCCCACGCTGTCAACATTGCGTTCAAGGATCCTGAGACTATGCGTCATATCTCGGACTTGGTCGCTAGCAAGACAACTGCTCACATTGACCAGCAGCTGACGCATGCCATCCGCAATGCTGTCGGCTCTTCTGTCCAGAACGTTACTGTCAATGCCGTGCAACAGGTCACTGGGGAGATGGAGCGGCGCATGGCTGAACAAGTTCGTCAGGCTGAGCTGCAGCGCCAGCGGGACTCAGCAAAGATTGATCAACTCACCAACCTTCTCACTGGCCTCAGCGAAACGGTCGCCAGCATGTCCGCGGCTCAGGCAACCTTCCAGGATGAGATCTTGAGGCTACAGAGGCAGGTGGCTCAAAACGTGGGCTCAGCGGGCTCGGCGTCTTCGACCGCTGCTTCTGCAGCAGCTCCTGCACAGAAGAGCGAGGTCGATCAAGAGCAGGAAGATATCACACGCTTGATGTCTCAAGGCCAATATGAGGAAGGCACGATCGTAGTAAGTTCATCATGCTCAATACAGCTAGTAACTTCTGAGTACTAATACTTAGTAGTGGCTCCAATCTCCCCGCCAGACCGAATTGTTTGACAACCTCTTTGTGAGATGCAACCCGGCGTACATCCACAATCTCACTCCTCTTGTAGCTCTCAGCGTCTCGGCAGCTGTCAGCTCTTCACTTGAGACCAACGTCCCTGAGAGGCTGATGTGGCTCGATACCGTCTTCGGCTCAATCGACCCGAGGGATCCGGATATTAGGGAGGTCGCGCCGAAGATAATGGATGTCCTATCCTCTCGTCTTCAGGCTGCATATATGCAGATTGCTGACAGCAATCCTACCGATCCCGTTTTGAGGAAGATCTCTATGCTCACTCGCCGGGCTAGGGAGTTGAAGGAGCTTTCTTCTTGAGATTTCTCAACCTCCCCCGACCGCGTGATGGCGCGGCCGATCAGCTCTTGCTCAATATTCGTGGGTGATTGCCATTTGGTGACAACACCTATGAGGCGTGAGCAGGCTCAATCGTTCGCGAAGCTCGACGTGATTTGAGGATGCTGGAATATGCTCCTCAAACACTCTGCGCCCTTACTCGCTTCAGAGTATGTGCTGGGCCACTCCCACAAATTGCTACAACTTTTCCCGCTCTTTTCCTATTGTTCATTGCTTTCTGCTCTTTTTTTTAAACAGGACGTTTTCTGCAAATAGTACAACGGCCGCACACGATTCTCCTTTTCTCCTTTTCCGTCATGGCCAAACAAAAGTTTCGGTATGGACAAGAAAAATGGGAGCATTTCGAGGCGTGGTGCAATAATTCAAATATTCTCTCTGTACATGGGCACATTTGCGCGAAGGGGAGAACGTTACTCATGTCTACTGGTTTTTAACTTTTCTTGCCTTTTAGTACTCTCTCTTTGTTACCGATGACTTCTCGGACATAACCAGGGTCGATGAGTGGTAAATGGAAAAAGGCGCCTGGAGATCTGCATCGGGATATACAGGTGGACTTCACTCTTCCACCATCACTGCCGCTGAAAATGTGGCAGTAGTGAGCGGAGAAAGTGTGGCTCGTTCTCCCGGGCGTCCGATTCAGCGTCGCTTGATGACTGGGTTTCCGGCTGACAGTTGGTGCTCATTGCTTTCCGGAAGGGTAGCATCGCGATGTGGAGGTTGAATTATCTATCAATGTTTGGCATGGAGGACTGGCAGGGGGTCAAGCATACTGGGCTGGTCTTGCTGTACTTCTAGTCGGTTTTCTTGCTAGGTATACCTCTGGCGCGCTTTCAGATGGCTTTTTTAGTCACTGCCTCTTCCCTTTCTCCCTCATTCCCTCAACCACATGGGTTACTTTCCCTCTTCTCTCTTTCTCTCTTTCTTCTGCACCAGATCACAGGAGGCCGATTGATCGCTTTTGCTCCCTCTGATCTAGATGGGATACGAGAGGGGATGTTGGAGGGGCAGTCGGCTGATCTTGGTCTGGGTGGAGAGAGAGAGAGAGAGAGAGAGAGAGAGAGAGATGTGGCCAATTCTACGATTTGCTTTAATTTTATTACTTTGACTCATTGGGTGGTTAAGACTTTTTGCTCTGTGTCTGTGTGTGTGCGTGTGCGCCTTGACTTGTGTGAGTCCCACCGCACTGCGGACGCTGTCTTGGGTGACCGTCTTCGAGGAAGACTCCGGAAACTGTGTTGTCGGTTCGTCGTCTTTAGCATTTGCCCGGCACGGCCCGTGTGCGGTTCTTTGGGTCCCATGTGGTTTGAAGGTGGGAAGCAGCGTTCCGTGACGATGGTGACGAGGGACGTTGCTCGCTGATTGTGGTGTACTGCTGGATGGCCCAAGGTGTTTTGCGGTGCACCGGGGAGGGAGTTTTCATGATAAGGTGCGATGATGTCATGCTTGGGTGTCCACGGCGGGCGGGAAGCCGGAGTAGACTTCAAGCCGGAAGGAAAGTGCCCAGTTGTCCGTGTAGTTTGTTCATCCATGCCTAGAAAGGGGTGCGGATTGGTTGTCCTGGCTGGGAGAAAGGAGGCTTGAATGCTTTTACGCGTGGTATATAGACGGTTCGGGGGTTGCGACATAGACGGGCAGGGGGAGTAGGGCGGCGGTCTGCTGGTTTTGGAGCGGCGGAGTTGGCGTGTGCGGTGTGCTGGGTACGTTCCTGCGTGGGGGAAGGAAGTATTGGGGCGGGAAGGATGGTATTGTTGACATGTGTGTTGACACGTATTGACGCGTCAGGGCTGGGCGAGCAATAAGAGATAGACGAAGCTCAGCGCAGAGGTGTACATATCCCGATCTTCCACTCCTGTGTAGGAAGCACAAGCGGATGTCTCGTGACCTGCCAGTCATGCGTCAAAGTACGACCATGGCGCGGTCGTGGTAGGTAACGAAAACGGCAAAGCACCAGGGACATGAAAGAGCAAAAGGAATGTCCCTAGGAGGGAAAGAAACTTAGAGACCGAGTACTGATGATGAACTGAGCGGATGTGTAGTTTTAGAGTGGGGGCTTGTTCGCCCTCTTTGAGTTGGCTACTGGGGATCAACAATTGCTCTTTTCAGCAAGAGGGAGACGGATAAGTGTACGTACCATTGGACCTGCTAGTGCGGGTGTGGGTGTTCGGCAGAGCAAGCGGAATCGGATTTCGCTGGCAAGGCTTATGTGCCTCAGAGAATTCTGCAGGCTCTACGTCATCCAGTGTGCGAGAGTGTGGCCGCTGGAGTATACGGAAGATGCCGGATTTTGGGAAGGGGAGGAGACATCGTATACAGATTGCTCTCTGTGACGGACGTGGAGGTCCGTCTGCAAACATGATTGTGGCGCTGCTTGCTTTGATGATTATTACGACGACAGTGATTGCACGATAGTTGACGTATCATAACACTCTCTCCTCATTATATATATATATATATATATATATCTGCAGTAGCATCAGAGGCCGTTGACTGGTTTCAGTATTCATAGGATTTATTGATGAATCTTGAATATGATTAACACTACGTCTTCGCATCATTCCTCGATGCTTTAGTATTCGGTCAGTTCGACAGGCGGACGGAAAACAAAAGTACTACATATCGTAGTAGAATGCTACACGGAACGCGCAGAAGCAGCCCAGCATCCAGGGCGCGGAGCAGCATCAGTGAGCGTGTATTCCGAGATGCATTATACATGATGTCTAATTACCCTGACCCGTATAAAGAAAGTACCGCCGCTGAAGTTGTTGCTGCTCTTTCTACGAAGTGCTCGCTGGTCTATACCTCCCGCTCAGAAGTGTCGTTTCCACCAAGACCAACACACAATCCTCTCGGACCATGACCGCCTCTTGTTCGTCAAAATATCCATTCGGATGCTTTAGGAACGATTCAGCATAAAGTTACCCTGGCCTCCCAACGGGATGTGCCCATACTTCATCAACCACAAACTAAAAATCCTTCCTACCAACTTTTCGCCCTTTCGCTGCTGTCACAACACTGCCAGTGTGCCTCCACCTTCTGCATCACATTACGTCAGCAAAGACTTCTCCGAAGAATATCATCTATTCTTACTTTCTCAATGCTCCATGTTCGGGCGCAGGAAGTGCTCATACACCTCATTATCGTCGTCGTCGCCGCCGTCGTCGTCGTCGTCCTCCTCCTCCTCCCCCTCATCATCATCATCATCATCATCATAGCCATCTTCCTCTTCGGTGACCTCAAGCTCGGCACCAACCTCTTGACCCCTCTCTGCGCGCCTCCACGCTTGATACTCCACCCAGACAGGTATGACGCGCCTCCGACACATCGGACACGCCGAGCTGGTCCTCAACCACTCCCTCAAGCACTCCTTGCCGAATATATGGCCACACGCCAGCTTTATCGGCTCCTTGCAGACGCGCTCCTGCTGCTGTTGCTGCTGCTGCTGCTGCGAGGATGCGACGCCCTCCTGGCCGGCGCTCGCGACCTCGTTGGCGCGCTCGTCGCGGCAGCAGTACTGGACCGCGATGCGCGCCGCGTCCGCCGGCGTCAGGCCGTCCCAGCGCTCGAAGCAGATGTCGCAGGCGAGCGTGTACAGCTCGGCACGCTCGGCGGGCGAGACCGATGCGAGGTCGAGCGCGTTGTTGGAGTCGTTCGCCGGCGCGGGGCGAGCGTCGTCGCTGCGCAGAGCGACCTCGAGCACGGCGCGGATCTGGAGGGCTCGATCACGGCGCGCGTCGGTGCTGGTGTTGTCGTGGGCGGTGGTGTTTGCGTTGGCGAGACCGTCAGGGCGGTTGTTCGAGGAAGGCATGATGGGGGTCTTGTGGGAGCGGATTTTTTGGGTGTCGAGGGGCGTTGCGTGTGGCCGGACGTGTGTGGATTGTGGTAGAGGTGGTGTGCGGTTGAGTGAGACCAGACAACTGCAAGTGTGCGCGGCTTGATTGTGAGCATTCAGTCGTCGGTTTTTAGAGAGGGCGAAGGTAGAAATGGTTTTCTTAGCAGTACGTCATCTTGCCTGAGTTGCTCGTCCCGGGGTCGTTGGACCTTCTGTTCACGCATGCTCGATCGGGCAACCGGCGTCGAGGGGCCCAACCTATAAAGATGGACTCACGAGCGTAGGTCATTCATCTGTTTATTCCACCTCAAGTTAGACGCGAAAAAGGCAACCGGCCTCCTGTCTTGTCGCCCGTTGCTCAAAATCATATTCGACTCTTATCCCGTTGTTTCGCTTCTGGTGGCTTCAGTGCTCACTGGTACAATGTCCGGCAAAACTATCTGGAAATAGCCTTTGCGTCAGCACGGCCTCGGTCAAGCGTGACAGAAGGAAGCGGGACAAGTAGAGAGAGCGTGGTCTGGGAAGCTCACCTGCATCGGATCGGCGGCAGCAAGCTGCCTAAAGCGCAATGCAAGGCCTTCGCCGCCGCGCTCCTTCATAGTAGCGCCTTGGTAGTTGACAACAGTGTCGAAGAGCAGCGAAGCCGCATGCTCCTCCGGCAGGCGGCGATGGTGCAGGCTCTCAAAGACGCGTGCTTGAAGAGCTGTGGCGAGCGGCAGGCCGGACGATGGGCCGGCGAGGTCGACGCGGCAGGGCAGGAAGTCAATGAAGGGCCCGATCGCGTCCTGGGTGGCAGACCTGTAGCAGTGCGAATACGCGTCCCGCCGGTGTCGCGCAGATGGCCCAGGAATGTGGAGCTTTACATGTCTCGACAGCGATGCTTGGCTGCCGTTCGAGCATGCTCACTGCTTGATCCCCGTCTGCCTCCAACCAGCGAACGTCCACGCGAGGCTCCTTGTCAACCAGGGCGGAATGAGAGTGCTGTTTCTCCCCTTCCCGCAGTGCCACGAACCGGGTTCGCAATGAGGGATGCAGCCCGACGGCCCGCCTCCACGCGTCCTCGAACCGGGCTCGATCGATTGGTGCCCCGTCGCTAGTGCTGATCTCCCAGATGCTCCGGACGATGTACAGTCTGGGATTCTCTGCGTGCGCGCGAAGCATCTGCTCCTGGACAGGCGTGCGACGGTACGCTTCCTCAATCGCGCTAAGGTCGACACCGTCTCCGGCCGAAATGGCTACTTGAATAACGGCATCAAGTTCGTCATGAGTGGATATAAGTGGCCCCTCGGCCAGAGTCGGCTCGCACGTTCGCTGCAAGAGTTCGTCCACTAAGCCCCTGATTGGCTCCTCGCACGCGGTCACCCACGCCCGTATCTGCTCGCTCCGAGTGCACTGGCGATCGGTGCGGAATGAAAAGGCCAGCCTTTTGCCGTCGGGGAACACACTGACCTCGATGGCAGCGAAGCGGCGCACCAAAGGATCCACCTCGAGGTCCTCCAGCTTCATGGTTGGCGTGTGCGAAAGACTGGAAGAGGCCGTCGGACTTCTCCAGCTGCTGATACCTGCCACCGTAGTTGAACAAAACCTCCATCTGGGGCTGGCCGGCGAGAACACAACTCCTTCGGTCTCAGAGTAAATAATCATAATATAAAATTGCACCAAGGCGATCTTGCGCGAGTCAGCACTTATGGAGATACCGCGGGAAATATTATCTCAATTGCAACCCCAAGGTAACGGACATAGTCTCTCCACGCTCTTCACAAGCTAATCGTTCATCCATGATGTCACTGGCGACAGGTGATCTTTGCATCCCTGCTCAAGTGTATGTTGCACCTAGATAGTACCAATTCATTACCATATACTACCCATAACAACTTCTTCCCTCTATCGTCGAATACCACGCGATAAGAGGATGCCATTTGATTAATACAACTTTAGGCCATCAATATCCTTAGGCTGACGTGAAGCTGCGGCATGAGCACATATGCTTTGCTCTAGTATATCTGTACGATCTGCTAGTTCTGACTGTGCCACTCCAACGCTACTGTACATTCAAGTATGCCCTCACCACCATGTTTTGTTTCGCGGTGCTTTCGACAATTCTCCTTGTCGGAGCCGTAGGGGCTTCGTTGGATACCAATGCCGAGCCCCAATATACTTTTGAATCGGCGTTACCTCTGGAAGAGCTTCAGAGAAAATGGGGATCAGATGTGAGTACATGTAGCTGTGGCCAAGGCTGCTGCAGAAGTGACTGACGCAATCTGCTTCAAACCAGTGGGCGTTCTCGGGCATATCTACCTTTGGCCATCTGGACCACGTGCACTGCCTCACGAAGCCCGATGGACGATTCGACATCGCCATTATCGGCACGCCTTTTGATTCCGCAGTAACTCATAGGCCAGGTGTGGACCGAGCAGACTCTACTGTTGGAACAAGTGATGTGACAGCTTATTCAGTAGTGAAAGGCATTGATTGGCATGAAGAGGGAGAGGGTTGGTGACCCGACCGCCTCTTATACGAGTGATTGTAGCTAAGCGATGTGGTGTGATAATAAGGAGACCTTGAAACACGTGATTGATCCAACATCTACACTCAAGGGCTATGCGGCACTGAATGCTATCCATCCGAATCTTCCCAGGCGCATGGATGGGGCCCCGAGCAATCAAAACCGCATCAGCCCGTCATCTGCCGTCTCGCAGCTTTCACCAGGATGTCGGGCTGAACCCTTATCGACCTTGGACCAAGGTCATCGGCTGCGGCGACATACCCATCACCCCCATCGACAATGCGGTAGCGCTGCGGCAGATGACGGAGGGCGGTGGTGCACTTCGACGCCCACCTCGACACGCTTCACCCGGCATCCTACCCAAGCAACTGGGCGACCGAGGCGGCCGAGTTCAACCACGGTTCCATGTTCTGGAAGGCTTCGAACGAGGTCTGGTGCTGAACGGACCGTCGGTGCACGCGGGGCTGCGCACGCGGCTGAGCGGCACCGACTGGGCGACGTACGCCGAGGACGACCGCCAGGGCCACCTGCGCATCTCGACCGCCGACGTCGACGGCCTCGGCGTCGCCGGCGTCGTTGCGCGCATCCGCGAGCGTGCCGGAGCCGCGCCCGCCTGCCTCAGCACCGACATCGATGTCCTCGACCCGGCCTTCGCCCCGGCACCGGCGCCCCCCTAGTCTGGCGGCTGGTCCTTCCGCGAACTGCTGCGCATGCTGCCCGGCCTGCGCGACCTGAACATTGTGGGCGCCGACATTGTCGAGGCCGCGCCGGCGTACGACAACCTCGGTGGCGACACCGCCTTCACGGCCGCGTCGCTTGCATACGAGATCATTACGAGCTGGGTCCTGTCAGGGCTCAATCCGTCGGTCGACGTTCCTCAGGCCGCGCGCCCTGGGTCCGTTGTTACGCCAGGGTTGAAGACGGAGCTCTAGCGTGGATTGACATGGTACGTGTCTGGGTAACAGGGCTGTTGATACAATCGGGAGTGGACTGCAGTCACCTTCTTCTGCACTGCATCCTGTGTAAAGCACTGCTTTAGCCCAGGCCTCTTGTGGCGCTAGGAAGGCGCATGGACTCCAATGCATGCATATGTGAGAAGATGACAGTGCAGCTCATCACTAACTGGTACCATCATTCATAATTATCCAATATCTGCTGTATTTGACAAAATACGATCAATTGTACTGCGAACCAATCTTTGACCAACTTTGCTGCCCTTCCATTCGATTGTGAGGATGGATGCTTTGTCACTTTTGGTATCTTATATCTCCACTTTCCAGAATATGCTCATCGCCGCCGCGGGTAAAAAAGCCACCACTCGATGAAGGCGTGGTCGATTGCCATCAAAGCAAATCATTTCACATTTAAAGAGTTAGCGCACTAGTTATCTAGAGGATCTCAGTCGCTTCATACCATAAGGACGCTTTCGTAGCTACAGGCGTGCTCCACGTGTGGTGAAGCGACTGCGGTGGTCGGGGCGGACGGCCAGCCGACACGTTGCCGCAGCAAAGTATTTCCCCTCGGCCCAGACGGACACACCATCTCCGCATTCTGTCCCCTAGGATTCTGAGGATACCTTCAGCTGACACACCTCTCGATGGCTCACTGTAGTACAGAGGACCGAGCAGCGACGGTTTCCATCCTAGAGTGGAAATAGGGCTTGTCTAAGTAGATTTTTTTTTCTAAAAAAAAAAAAGGCTCGAATTCTTGGTCGCCTGCTTTCTCCTTCCGACCTATAAATTCGAGCATTTGACACTTAAACTAGTTAGGCAAAGTGGGTAGAAAGTCTGTTTTCATGCATAGGAGATACCCAACCATGGACTCCGGGCATTCACATATTAGTAATTTCCCCGACTGTTTAAACCCCGATGCGCTCACGCCAGCTCTTCGAACATCGCTTCCTCTCCCACGGAGCACCAGAGACCCCGGCGGGGTTCCCAGACTGGTCGAGTGTCTTCACGGTACTGCTCTCGATCAAAGCACACAGTAAATGTTGGACAAGGCCCAGGTAATGTTTATGATGGGATAGAGTTCTCAGGATGAGCGAATACTGACTTTCGATGTTCAATGATGATTTAGCTCGGCATGAAAACGGCACATGACCGACTAGCCGGTACGAACTCCGAATCAGCCGGAAAATATTTTACGCGAGTACACTGAAGCCTGAGGATTTCTCCCATGCGGCTTACCACAATCAATGCCAATTGCGCAAAGTTCAGGCTTGAAAGACAGATCGACAGCTTCAAAAGAAAGGACTAGGCCGCCGGCCGAGTAGCGTCTGCCGGCCCGGACAGACCCTGGTCGGCGGCACACTCTCTCCGAAACGCTAACCTCAATTGTTAATTAAATCGGCTACGCTAAACCTCCCCCTGCGCTCGGTGTCTTTTCCATTTGAACCGCGACTTATGCTGGTATACCTCTTCATGGCCGTGAGTGTGGAATTAGAACCCCGTGGCATGGGCCCCAGCGGTAAGTGAGAGATACCACTGCGTGCATCCTGTTATCAAGCACAACGAGCACCGAGCTGCTTATCGTGGCAGGCCATGACTCCTGCAATCGCCGAGGTGAAGAAACAAACTTTTCAAACAACGTCCGGAATCCGGGCGATAAAGCAACTGTGATTGGTCATGTTTTAGAAATCTGCATATCAAACCCCCCAATCGCTACCCCCGCCCCCCGACTTCCTCACCCCATCATCCTCACGTGAACCAGACGTGAGCCTCGTGCTTAGAGCAGAAAATGAGCACCTACCACGGTAACCTCGACGGCCATGTCCATATTCCCGGCGCCTACGCAGCGGCTGGCGGAATGATGAACTTCAACATCAGCCATCCATCAGGATCAGGGCAAAGTCAGTGCCTCAACCGACAGCCAGCACCCTGTGGCTAATATAGACCCACAGTTAGCTCCACCCAAACACGCGGGCCCTTGTCCACCGTCCCGTTCGCTCGGGGCCCTGACTTCGTGGATCGGCCAGAGATGTTGGCGTGGATATGCGACAAGTGCGCCGAGCCCGGTACTCGAGCGGCGCTCGTCGGCCTCGGCGGCATAGGGTATATTGACGTCCGCCTTCCGGATAGATAGTACTCGGCTGACGAAGAAAAGAAAATCGCAGTTGGCTATCCAATACGCCTATAGTATTCTCGACGCGGCGCCGCACGTGTCCGTGCTCTGGGTGCACGCTGGCACCAGGGTCCGGTTCGAAGAAGCGTACTGAGATCCGCAGACAGGCTCGCGCTTCCTGGGCGACATGATCCGAACGCGGACGTTCTGCGGCTAGTCGGCAACTGGCTATGCGATGAGACGAATGGCCGATGGACAATGATTGTGGATAATGCCGACGATATTGAGATCTTCTATCCTCCGCTTGCAAGCGCGTTGGTGTCGCTGGCAGACTACCTCCCTCAAAGCCGCAACAGATCTATTTTGATTACATCTCGAAGCAGAGATGCGGCAGCCAGGCTTGCTGGAGGCTACAATCGCACTAGAGAGGTGAGCGCGATGGATGAGAGCCAAGGCTTGCAGCTTCTCCGCAACAAGCTACAGGACGCGTCGACTGGAAGAGGTCCCGCATATATGCTGCAAGGCGCGAATGATCTGCTGCGTGCTCTCGACTACATGCCCCTTGCGATCACCCAGGCGGCTGCCTATATCAGCCGGCGAGCCCGCATAACGATACTAGCCTACCTTACCGAGTTTCGCGCGAACGACAGGAAGAGAGAAAGCCTACTATATCAAGACGCAGACGGCTTGCGCCGGGATAGGAGCGCATCGAACTCGATAGTAACAACATGGCAGATATCATTCGAACGCATCGGGCAAGAGAGGCCCTCTGCTGCCGACCTACTATCGCTTATAAGCTTCTTTAGCCCCCAAGATATTCTAGACTCTATATTCCAAAGCTATAGCAAAGCTACAGCAAGGCTAGGCAGCGAAGACGAGGCTAATAATACGTTTCACGAGGACTTTGCCACCCTGCACGCATACTCACTTATAGCCGGAACGGCCAAGCTAGACATATTTAAGATGCATGCTCTTGTATATTTCTGCACCAAAGTATAGCTGTCGTCACCTAGCGAGGCGAAGCGATGGAGAAGGAAATACATAGAGCTAATGGCACGGGAGTTTCCTAACGGGGAATTTAAGAACTAGGCGCGTTGCTAGTAGCTGCTTCCGCATGTCGAGCAGCTTCTTAGTCCTAAAGCGGCAGCCGACGAGTTTCTAAGGGTGTTAGCTTAGATCTTCGCAAATATTGCATGGTATATGCAGAACAAAGGAAGCTATAAGATAGTAGAGGAACTAATCCGGCGGGCGCTAGAAGTAAGAAGGAGCTAGGGGTGCGGCACCTAGATACGCTAATAAGCGTAAGTAATCTAGCGAGCGTACTACAGGATTAGGGGATGTACGGCAAGGCGGAGAAACTATATCGGCGGGCGCTAGAAGGGAGCGAAAAGGTGCTAGGGGTATAGCACCTAGATACGCTAACAAGCGGAAGCAACCTAGCGACCGTACTATAGAATCGGGGGAAGTACGACGAGGCGGAGAAGCTACATCGGCAGGCACTAGAAGAGAGGGAGAAGTTGCTAGGCGTGTAGCACCCAGATACGCTTACTTCTACCTATTGCCTCGCTTATCTCTTCTACCAATAGAAGCGATACAACGAGGCTAGCGAGCTATACCAACGAGCATGCGACGGCTTCGAACAAAAGCTCGGTTCTCACCATCCCCGGACCATGGCTTGCTGTAATAGCTTCTTAATTATGCAGCAACAAGCAAAGCAAGGAACAAATCCACAACGACAAGATCGCCTCCAGCCATGTCGCCCATTCTGAAGGAATGTCCGGATCAGCAAGCAGCCAGAAAAGCAGGCAGGGCTCGATTGCTACGCGTTTGAAAAAAAAAGCCAGTTGCAGAACTGTAAAGTAATGTTCCTATTCGCTTTTATAATGTTTTACTTTCTCAGCATCGTTCCTTCTTGGTACAAATGACAAGCCGTTGCAAGAGGTACCGTGCGCTAGAGTCCAGCAGGACGTAGGACTTGGCTACTATTTTTGCTCGAAACTATAAGAAAATGAAAAATAAACAGAACCTTCGTCATGCAAAGTTTTCGCACTTAGTAATGACCTTTTCACGTATCGTAGCTCGCCGAGATTGGCCAAAGCTGCGCTGACAAGTACCGCGCTGCGTGGCGGATCTGCCTTCTACACCACGTATCTTATTGCTAGTAGTCTTTTAATATACAGTATAATAACGAAAGGTCTATCTACCTCTCTAATAAGTTTACCTAGCAACAAGAAGCAGTCGTGGTACTATATTGATGAAATACCGTTCGCCGCACTAAGGCTAATTTTCTAGGAATTGGGGAAGAGGACACTACTACCTACATGGGATTAGACATGGAAAATTGTGCAAACAATTGATATGGCTATACAGTATATTAAATGCGGGCTCATAAAATTGTGCGCATAGGCGTACCTGCCAAGCAACTTCGAATCCGAAGTATCCCGGGCTTTGCTAGGGACACAGTGTTTCTCGTTGTATTGGGTGGATGTTAATGGTTCCGTCCCGGCTATGGCAGGAAAGTGGTTCATTGCTTAAAGACAATTCTTTGACGTGGAATATATGTCGATTGGTTCGGATGGCACCGCGGCCGTAAATTTTGGACTTTGCTACTTGAACCATACGGCAACTCTACTCGAGGTCATCAATGGCCGAAAGAGTTGGGAGAAGAACCTTCGCCTCGGATTTCTTAATATAATTGAATACATAGGTCCCGCGGTCGCGCACGCGCACCTGGCCAATTCTACTCACCGGACCTCGCGAACCCATAATTGACATGTGCAACCGGTGGCTTGTGAATCAGGCAGCCGCCATTCATCTGATTCGTCCATGCATGTATGCGTCATAAACTAGACGCAGCCCAGGGAATAATGCCGCTGTGAGCTTCGCTAGTGTCTGGTAGTTGCGACGGAGATTTGCTTAAGCAGTATCTATATAAGCCTTAGCATCGACGGTAATCTCCCTGTAGAACCAGTAGAAGGGCCATAAACGTGCCTCCCCACTCTCCGTTGGAAGCAATCTACGCGGCCCTTGGAGATGGACTTGTTTCTGCGTTCAAGACCTTCGTAGCAACCGAGACGACCTCCTCGGCTTCCCCGACTACTCACGGTCTCGACACCCACCCATCGTTCGTAGCGATATGTAACAGAAGAAGCTGAAACATAGCGTCATCCTCGTCGGCACACGATGCCCAGCCACTCCACCTCTCCACGACAGTGCACCGATCCCGTGCAAAGGCCCCAGAAACGAGAAGCCTCAAGACCTCCCGTGAGGAAGAGAGAAGGGACCAACTCCACCAAAGAGACGGCGGCCAACAAATGATGGCTTCTTCAGGCTCGGTCGCTGGCCGTGGAGCGAGACAGCCTTCGATCCCACAACACTTTTTTGAACGCCCCAGAAAAATCTCACAAAAGTCCCCCATACCACGCCCATCAAGTGGCTGCACACCTCGAATGAAAATCCCGGTGCAAGCCTTATCGGACGATATTCCGGTCACGAATTGCGAATACGTAGGCGCGGTCGCTGCCACGCGTTCTTGGCCCCACGCGCCTAGGGCCTGGCGCCCGCCGGCTTTTGCGGCAGATATATTAAAAGGGGGAAAAAAAAGAAGGCGTGCGTTTCCCCCACCAAGGTCACTAACCAGCAACAAAAGCCGCGGAAATTTCCTCCATTCAAGCGTCATTCAGGGCCTCGAGCACACACAGTATGGGAGGCTCTTGTCCCACTCGTGTTGGGTCACGGACAGGATCACGAATTCAACTGTCCCCTGTTTCTCAAGCGATGGGCGGCATTCAAGGCGTGCTGGATTCAATTGGTTCAGCGCCGCGCATACTGTTTAAAATAATCCCGTGTGTGCAAAGACCGCCGCTATATGTATATTAGTACAGTACAGCGCCTTTCCACCATTGACGGCCGATGATGGGAAAAGACGCGTGTCCGGGGACGGAAGAAATGCATTCTCAATCAACAACGGTGGGGATAAGTAGGAAGCAAACCACCTGATTGGAGGATCAGGGCTAGAAACGCGGGGCAGACCTCTACACCCTGAATACATACCGCGACGGCGGCAGCACGCCAACCTTGTAGGATGTCGAGTGCCCTCGAGTCAGTGACACCTTTTTACCCGGATGACGCCAGACGTCAGACGTTTCACCAAACACCGCCACTCGGAACACTCAAAACAAGCCACTCACAGTCATGCAAAAACAAGGAAAAAAGGCAAGAGCGCGAGATCTCTGTCAGACACTATATTTTTTTTCCATCTCCTTCTCTCCAAAAAGAGGCTATAAGTACAATGAAGCCAAGGTATGTAAAAAAAAAAAACAGCAGAACATCTCTCAGTTCAGCCAAAAGAATATCAAAAAGTTTTGCCAGTCAGATCACAAAGACATGCGCATCTCTTGCTCAAGGAAAAAGAAACATTTCCTTCGTAAGCGTTTTCCATGCTCTCCGCTCGCGCTTAGTTGAGCTTGACGTCACGGGCGTGACGGCGGACCTTAGCGGAGGAGGAGCTCGAGTCCTTGGTGAAGTAGGTCTCCATGACGTAGGCGAACCACTGAAGAATGTCCTTGACGGTGAAGTCGTCGGGGACGCTGGTCTCAGGGACGGCGACGCCCGAGGCGGTGGGGATGGCGGTGGCCTGGACGGACAGGACGGAGCTGGGGACGACGGCAGTCAGGTCAGTCGGGGTGGTGGCGGCCGAGGTGGTAGAGAAGTCGGCGGCGGCGACGGCGCTGCTGGTGGGGGTGGTGGCAGCGGCCGACGAGGCAACGGCGGAGGTAGCAGCCGGGGTGGAAGCAGCGGCGGAGCTGGCGACGGCGGTGGCAGAGCCCGACGAGGCGCCCGAGTAGAGGGTGGGGCCGGGGATCTCGTAGGTGGAGAGGGTCTGGTAGATGTTGATGAGGATGCCCGGGTCGTCCTCCTTGTACAGGGCGGTGCCGAGGGTGCCGCCGGTGGTCAGGTCGTCGGAGCCGGAGCCAGTGATCTCGAGGTTCATGCACTGGGGGTAGTTCTGGGCACCGTCGGCGGAGCCGGCGCTGTGGAGGGCGATGATCTCGTGGCGGAGGACGTACTTGCCGGGCGCCACGCTGGAGGGAATGGTGGTGACCCAGGTGTTGTTGTTGGCAATCAGGTCGGTGGCAGCCCAGGTCTGGGTGTCTACGTCGAGGCCACCCTGGTCGATCTTGACGAACTTGAGCGTCTCCTTGTCGACGGTGGTGCAGTCACCACCGCAGGGAGCGAGGTAGGAAATGACAGGGCCCTTGTGCGAGTCGGGCCAGGCGGTCCACTCGATGTCGATCTTCTCGCCAGCAGCAACGGTAGCGTAGGTCTGGGCGTTGGAAGCACCCTTGTGGCAGATGATGTCGGGGTCGGAGTAGGCCGAGGGGGCAACGAAGCCGTTGTCCTGATCCTCGGGGATGGCCCAGCCGATGACGACGGGAGCAGGGGACTGGTACTGCATCGAGGGGTTGTAGTTCTGGGTGTATTTGCCATCAATGACAATGCCCGAAACGGTGCCGTGGGCAGCGGCGGTGGCGGCGAGGGCGCCGAGAATACCGGCGTTCTTGAAGATAGCAGACATGGTGAGGGGTAGGGGAGGGTGAAAAGACTGTGTTGGTTGGCTGAACGAAGAGATGGGCTGCTGTCAAAGCGATAAAGAAGATCCCAGCTTCACGCAGTGAAGAATGATCTTGGTGGAAAGAATGTGGTTGGTCGGAGACCGGTGAAAGAACGGACTTGGACAGAGAAGGATTGTGTCTTGGTGCGGAAAGAAGCTGTGGTGTGGTGGGCAGAGCCTCAGCTATATACACAGTGCAGAGGGCATGCTGCGATAGACGCTCGGACGGCCGGCGCAGAAGCAGGCTGGGGAGGGCGGAGATGAGGCAGGCGGGTGCATTGCGGCGGCGTTTCACGGCCGCGTGAGTAGCGAGCGGGTGGTGAGAGCAGCGGGCTGGTGGACGGCGGAGAATTCCTGGTTGTGGATGATGGGCGCAGGCATGCAGACAAGGGGCCGCGGTCGCATTGGCGAGATTGAAGGAGGTGTTTGGATGGAGTCCGGAGAGCTCGCTTCGCCTGCCGCTTTGGTGCGGGTCGCGGGCCAGCCGGCGCCGCCTGGGAAGGAAGGCCTGCCCGCTGCCAGGCCCAGCAACAGGCACAGCAGACAGGCCCAGCACGCCCAGGCACAGGCGCAGGCGCAGGCACAGGCACAGGCACAGGCACAGGCTGCCCTCCAGCCCTCTCGCTGGCCGCGCGGTGCTGCACCTCCGCCCGTCGCCCGCCAGCACCGGATGCGCATGATGCATCCTCACGGCCACGACCAAGCTTTCGCTGCTCGCTCGCCCGCGGCCCCCGCTGCGCACCCGCCGCTGGCCTCGAGCCGTGTTTCCAGACGCCCGGCGCCGCTTGCCCCTTCGCGTGGCAAACATCGTCTCCGCCGCATAACCGATGCCCCCCAACTAAGCATGAAACGAGCATCCCCACCCCAAGCCCTACCACTCTATCTGACGAAACACCGCCCACCCCGCCCATCCAGATCCAGCTGTGCCGTTTCATGCGCTGCTCGGCCCCGGCCGGTTGCGCAGCTCTGCTTCCCCAATCTTCTCACGCGCCGGCGTCCTCGCAGGCTAAGCTTTGGGCCACTGCGCGCCTGGCCGCATGCAGCCTGCCAGCCGGTACCCGCCGTTGCGCCTCTCGGTACCTCGCACACTGAGGCTTGCATGCCGCAAGCCGCCGTCCTAGCCGCGCGACAAGAAGCCGAAAGACGCTCCTCCCACCCATCCCGCACACGACCAGAACACCGGCCCTGCCAGTTTTCGCACCAATCGCCGGAGCCTGCCCATGGCCTCGAGTCTCCTTTGGCAATGTGCGGATACCCCCTGAGTGCTGGTTCTCCCGTCTATACCGCGTGCCCCTTTCGGTCTAGCCCATTCGTAAGCGTGCCTATAGCGAGTTTCCGGTATAGAACGCGCACACGCTGCCCTCTATTGTAGACGCCCGCCGCCGTTCTTCCGGAAACTCATCTCTCCCCTGCTTAACCGCCGTCGGCGACCCGCAAAAGGAGATCGATTCGCCTTCTCTCTGCCTTCCAATCGGCCGAGGCCTTGCCAGCCAGCGCCATCTACGCCATTCCCGTATTTCCATTTTTATGCTTCTTTATTGAAGCTTGTTTACAGATGGGGCCCCCGCCGCGCAATAATCTCGCCAAAGCGGCCCACCCATTCCTCTTGTGCACTCCTTTTCTTTTTGTTTGTTCTTTTCGCCAAATCCAGGCGCCCTTTTGCTCGAAGCGAATGAGGCGGCCACTTCCTTTTCGGATTATGTGGTACGTGTGTTCTTCGTCGGCGCTAAGAACGGACTGCTTCGGCTTTTGGGGTGCGGACGTGCTTTTTCAACCCACCGCTGCCGCCCCCCTTGGAACGTTTGAGCTTTGCTCGGACCAGTCTCAGAAATTCCGTTCGCCTACAGTCCCGAATCGGCCGATGCTGTGATTGGCGCCTTGCAGTGTGAAGGGGAGATGCGCATGGCGGTGAACAAACGGCGCGGCAAGGCGCGACGGCAGCTGCTTCTCCTGACAGCGCGCGCCGTTGGAAAGAAAAAAAGAAAAAGAAAAAGAATGCTCTGGGTTGATCCCTCGAGTGTTTGGAAACGCACAGGCATTATTGTCTTGACGCCGGCGGTGTTCATCCTCGGCCGTTCATGCGCTGCGAGAACTTGCTGGACCGATTCCTGCGAGCAGAGCAGACCTGACGTGCGAGATGCCGCGAGCGATTTCCACTCAGCTGCAACATCCCTTGAGAGCAGCGACGGCGCGACGACGACGACGACGACGACGAACACTTACCTGACATCAGAGCAGCAACAGCAGCAACAGCAGCAACAGCAGCAACAACCGCTCGCAGAAACACCCGCGTTCTTTTTCGTTTCCCAAGCCTCCACCACCACCATCAACACCACCACCACCACCACCCGACGTCCACACAACCTTTCCCCATCCCCACTCCGCCAAGCCGCCCATCCCTCTCTCTCCCTCTCCCTTTTTTGCAAATCGCCTGCTCATCACTGCCCTCCCTCCACTCCGATCGAAAATCAAACTGCACGCCTAACAGCCCTACAGAAACCCTGCCGATTGCCCCCCCTCAGACAGAAGATCCCCGTTTCATGCGGACTCCAGGCACAAGCCTCGCTGCCAAGCAATGAGCGGCGGTTTGCAGGGAATATATATATATATATATATAAAAATCAACATGCAACGCTGCCGATCGCAGGGAAGCCCCGAGATCAGCGCCCGCTTGGTAGGGCGACGGCGACGGGGTTTACTCCACACCACCCACCCCCACCCCCTCTCAACGCCGTTACCAAGAAGAGCGCATGAACGTCGAGTTGCTATGTATAGCTGCGGGCGGGATGACGAT